>JAODAL010068592.1:0-16741 GCA_025379985.1 Phyllomedusa bahiana
TTAATAACACATTATCCTCTTTTGGGGGCCCAGTCTGGTATTACCTTTAACTACTCCCCCTTTGTTTTCTATCATGACCCTGTTGCTTACCCACTTGCACAATTATCCCCCAGTCCAAACATTCTCATTTTCCTTACCAACCTTTTATGTAGCACAGTGTCAAATGCTTTAGAAAAATCTAGATATATGACATCCAATGCCTCACCCCGATCCAGTCTAGCACTGACTTCCTCATAGAAGCTGATGAGATAAGTCTGACAGGACCAATCCTTCATAAACCCATGCTGGAACAGCGTTATATATTTATTTTCAGTAAGATACTCCAGGATGGCATCTCTGAGAAAACCTTCAAACATTTTACCTACAACAGAGGTTAAACTTACAGGCCTATAGTTTCCTGGATCACTTTTTGACCCCTTTTTGAATATTGGCACCACATTTGCTATGCGCCATTCCTTTGGGACATACCCCATAATTATACAGTCCATAAATATTACGAATAGGGGCCTATCTATGACATCACTTATGACATGTGGGTTTATGCCATCAGAACCTGGGGATTTGTCTATTTTAATATTCTTAAGGCAGTGCTGCACTTCTTCCTGGGTTAGACTAGAAACTTTTAAGTTGGAGTTTACCTCATCCCTCTGTTCAACAGGAAGGTCATCCTCCTCGGTAAATACAGTGGAGAAAAAAGTGTTTAATAGGTTTGCTTTTTTCTCATCGCCCTCTGCTCTCTCTCTCTCTCAGTATTTTTCAAAGGACCAACATTTTCTGTTTTAATCTTTTTACTATTTATATAGTTAAAACTATTTTGGGGTCAGTTTTACTTTCTATGGCAATACCTCTTTCTGTCTACAGCTTTGCTGCCTTTATCAATATTTTACACACTTTATTTTTTTCCCTATAGCTTATTAGCGCCACTTCACTACCCTCCTGTTTTAGTAGATGAAACGCTTTCTTTTTGTTATTTATTGTCTCTTTTACATCCCTGTTGATCCACATTGGGTTTTTCCTGTTTCTAATTATTTTATTACCATAAGGTATCTACCTCTCTCAGTGGTAGCCTAGGATGTTTTTAAAAATATCCCATTTATTATTTTTTCTGCCATATTTTAACACATTGTCCCAGTCAATACGATTTAGGGCCTCCCTAAGCAGAATAAAATTAGCCTTCCTAAAATTCAGTGTTTTTGTGGCTCCTTGACAAAAAACTCTATTGAAGGATAAACTGAAATTTATTATATTATGGTTAGAGATGGGGGAATTGATTCTAACGAAGTGGAATTCGTTTAGAATTTCAGGAACACTTCGGTTCTGAACGAAGTCGAAGTTTGGGGTACTTTGCGTGAACTAAGTGTGCTTTTGATTGATAAAATGGCTGCGAGCACATGGCGTTACATGAGGCAAAGCACTCTGGGAGGAAGAAGGGCATAGCCTGCATGACATGTGCAGAGATGAAGCCAATCAGAGACCGGCGGGATTCTGTGACGTCACCGCACTATATAAGTCTGGGCGCGACGCTCGGAGCTCAAACCGCTCTCACTGTACTGAGTAGGGAAGGTGCTGCCGCGGCTGCTTATGATATCTCTTACTAAACAACCCATTTTTATATACGATTTTTTGGGGGTGTCACAGCTTGTCTCAGAGACTGCTTCTCTTAAGTTCTAATAATGATTTTGTGATGTATTGAAACTGAAGTCCAGTGTGCGTCCAATGCAGCTGCAAAAACATTTTAATGCTATCTGCTCACAGCACATTGAATATCCAAGGGTTATCTAAGCCTGTTCCTGTTGTATTCATTTAAAGAAACAGTGTTTTTACAATACAAATACCACTTCATTTTTGGTTGCTCAATTCTTTTGCGCAATTTACATCCAGGGTTAATTAAGCGTTGTTCTGCTGTTGTGGTCACTAAAAGAAACCGTCTTTATCACCGCCAAAAAAGACATTTTTCCTGTAGCATAATTTATAACCGAAGGTTAATTACAAGCTTTTCTCTTGTTGTGTAGCGTAAAATACACGCCATTGTAACACGCTACAAAGCTGGTAGTTTTTGGTTGCTCAATTCTTTTGCGCAATTTACATCCAGAGGTTAATTAAACGTTGCTCTGCTTTTGTGGTCACTAAAAGAAACCTTCTTTTTCACCGCCAAAGAAGCAATTTTGCCTGTAGCATAATTCTTAACCGAAGGTTAATTAAGCCTGTTTGTCATTTTACAATTAGTAAAATACACAGTGTTTTTAAACGACACATACAAGTAAATTTTTCCTGGCCATTTGTGTAGTGCAATTTATATCCAAGGGTTACCCAAGCTTGTTACTGGGTTCATTTGGAGTCAAATACAGGGTGTGTATTTATCATATACAGATATCTTCATCAAACAGTGTATGTACATTTTAGAACAAACAGTATGTCAGACAGAGAGGTGGCAGGCTCTTCACATTCGAGTGGCAGTGGCACAAACATTCCTGGAGCAGGCCCAGATCGCAGCACAGCAAAGGGACGTCGCAGCAGGGGTCACTCGGTGAGGCCACAACTGCCGCTGTCATCTAGCGGCCGTGTGCTGACCAGCAACCCAGGGGTTCTTGATTGGTTGACTAGGTTATCCACTTCCTCCCAGATGACATCTGACAACCCCAGCCAAGAGTCGGTGGGAACGTCAGACACAACCCTTAGTTGGCATGGCCCGGGAGCGAGTCAGCGGCCCTCACCTGTCCTCAACCTGCCTCTGTCCCATCCGGTTCCCTCAGCCAGAGATCTACTATGTGGTCTGGGCTCAGCGCCACTATATAGCGAGGATGAACAATTTGAGGAGGGCAGTCAGCAGCTACTTGGCAGAGAAGAAATGGGGCCAATATCCCCTGGTTCTTGCAGTAGGCGGCAAAGTATAGATGTGGAGAGTGGTATGGGAGGTCATGTTGTGAGGGGTCAGCCTCTGCATACCAAGACCGGGGATGAGGACAGCAGTGATAATGAAACATAAATAGATGATGATGTAGCCGACCGCACTTGGGAGCCGGGTGAGGCAAGGGCTTCATCATTGTCAGGAGAAGAGGGCGTCATCTTGCGCGTCAGGCAGCGGCACAGCCAGCAAGTGGGTTGTGTGGCCGTGAGTCAGGAGGATAGCAGCAGTGTGAGGTCGGGAGCCAAGCGGCCACGGGGTAAAAAACCCGCTTCGCAGGTCCAAGAATGTAGCGGCACAGGGGCTCAGCGAGGCAGCAGCGGTAGTAGTCACTCAGTGCGGAGCTTTGGCGGTAAAATCAGATACTCGGCGGTGTGGCAGTTCTTTGCTAAGCCCACGGGGGAGCCGAATATGGGTTTTATGTAGAATCTGTAGGCAGAAAGTGAAGGGGTGGCCAGGGAGTAATGTTGGCACCACGGCCCTGCTTTCAACACATGCAGCGTCACCATCCGGGGCCTGGGAGAAACGTGGCTAGAATGTGATAGTCCATCCTGCCGCCGCAGCAACAGCAGCAGCAGTGCCAAGTGGCACGCATGCCATTGCAGCCAGTCAAGGCTCCACCACCTCTGCAAAAGGGGGAGCTGTTTCTCTTTTCCATCATCTCCCAGTCCAAAATGCTCCTGCTCCTCGTTACTAATGGTGCCAGCAGTCGTTAGCGAGGCGATTTAAAAGAGACAACAGAAATGCGTTCCAACCATCCTAAGGTCCCAAAAGCTGACCGTACTCCTGTCCAAGTTTGTTGGTACTGCAGTCCCTCCTTTCCAAATGGTGGACTTCTGCACCTTTTAGAGACTTATGGCTTGTCCCGAGCCGAGATGGAGAGTTCCAAGCCGTAATTTCTTTTCCAAAAAGAAAGTACCAGCACTTCATAATATGTAGAACAGAAGGTGGGCCAGTCCTTGAGCTTATGGGTTTTGTTCCAAGGTGCAGGGCCCAGGCGGGACGTCTGGAGCTGTAACTACGGTCAGGGCCAGTACATGTCCTTTACGGCCCACTGGGTGAATGTGCTTCGGGCCCAGGCACACAACAAACTTGGACAGGAGATGCCGCTTTCTCCTCCACGTTGTCAAACTGCGGCTCCTCGCCAATGTCCGCCCCTCCTCCTCCACCCCCCTCCACCATCTCAGCCTCCACAAGACTGCTCCATCATACCACATGTGTAGGGAAAGCGGTGTCACACAGTTCTACACCTGGCTTGCCTCGGGCAAACGAAGTCACACAGGGGAGGAACTGCTCCGCGTCATGCAGCAAGAAATCAATTTTGTGGTTTCTCCGAGCCAACTGCAATTTCGGAACATGGTGACGGGACAATGGGAGGAACATGGTGTCGCATGGCACCGAGGAGGGATTGTCCATGCACCCGCATGGCGCAGTGTTCAATCTGGTTGTGAAAAGGTTTTGAAGTCTTCCACCGATCTTCAGAAGATTTTTAAAAATGGCCGGGAAAAACTGTGCATGCACTTCATCCATTCCTACAAAGCCAGGAACACCCCCCTCGAGTTGCAGGGGCAGAACGGCCTCCCCAACACCCGCTGATATGCGATGTTTCCACCCTTTGGAATTCCAGCCTGCACATGTTGGCCCGGGACTGTATGAACAGAGAAAGGCCATTAAGATTTTTTGATATCCAGGCAGACAGGAGTACTCCCCTGTGTAACTTTGATGTCAGCCAGTGGCAGCTCATGCGTGACACCTGTCGTTGGTTGAGGCCATTCAAGGAGGCCACGTTATTTGTCAGTCGTCAGGACTACGGGATGAATAACGTCATTCCAATGCTTTATGTCCTGGAACAGATGCTGGAAAATCTGTCTGGGCAGGGGACTGGATACGTGGCCACTACATCTCGCGGCCACATGAGTCCGGGGTGGACTGAAATGGAAGAGGAGGAAGAGGAGGACATTGCAGCAGAAGCATTGTCTGGTGAAATGAGTGGATTTTCTACCCAGGTGAAAAGAGAGGAAGAGCAGGAGCAGCTGGAGGAGGTAGATGGAGATGGGGAAAGATAAAGGCGGGTGACCCACAAGCACCGGGGGCAGTATACAGTGGAGATGGAGCGGGGAAAGCTCTCGGGTCACTTGTGCAGATGGCCCGCAGCATGCTGATTTGCCTGGCTAGTGACAGCCAAATAGTCAGCATCCGGCAGAGGGATGACTTCTGGCTCTCCACCCTATTGGACCCCGCTACCGGTCCAAAATGGGAGCCTTTTTCCCAGCTTCTGAGAGGGAGGATAAACTCAAATACTATAGGGAAATCCTCCGTAGTCAGTTGCCCGCTGCCTATATGAGGCATCGTCCCTCCTCTGACAGGCCTGACTGGGGGGTTCTTCAGCACTCACGTACTACCGCCGCGGCTGCTGGGGGAATGTAGGGGGGAGGGCTAGGAGCAGTACCAGCTCCATCAGCAGCAACCTATTTCTGGAGTCGCTGATAGCAGCTTCCTTCTCCCCTAGTGAGGAGGGCAGTCGCCAGCAGCAGCAGCAGGACCTGGAGCGGGACCCTGAACCAAACAGGTGGTGGCCTACTGGACAGCACTCTGCCACCCCAGTTAGAAGATCGCTGGACTACTGGGCAGCCAAACTGGATGTGTGGCCCAACTTGCCGAGTTTGCAGTGGAGGAAGCTGTCCTGCCCGGCCATTTAGTGTGGCATCAGAGCGGGTGTTCAGTGCGGCGGGGGCCATCGTTACCCCAAGGAGAACCCGCTTGTTCACGGGAAATGTGGAACGACTGACCTTTGTGAAGATGAATCAGGCGTGGATCGGCCAGGATTTCCACATACCAATGCCTTAGGCGTTAGACTACATCAGCCATGACGCCTCACCCAAACTGTGAGAAATGAGTCTGGGTTCAAACTACCTGGGCCCAGCCAAATTCCGATGCCGCAACCCGCCTGATGCCACACATCTGGGTGCAGTTTCTCTATCAGCCTACCACCCTCTTTACAGGGACTGGTATTGCCACCCACCTCCACACTCTGTCATTGTGCCACCCCTCTCTGGACTCATTTTCTTTTCTGCTGCTGTTGTTTTGTGCTGCGGTCACTTTCCCCAACCTGTCAAATTTTGCCAAATCTCTGACTCATGCTGTTTCTCCTGCCGTCACCTCCACTCTCTGATTGTGCCACTCTGTGGCCTACTCTTTTTTTTCCACCTTCGAATGTCATTGTGCACTGTCTGACCTCTGCTGCTGTTGTGGCTTTTTTCTGTCCTAAATTTCACACTGTGCATTGTGCCACTTCTGACCTCATGCCTCTGCTGTGTGCTGCACCCCATCTCTTCATTGTGCCACTCTGTGGCCTACTCCTGTTTTTGCCACCTCCAGAATGTCCTTGTGCCAACTGTCTGACCTCATGCCTTTTCTGTGTTTCTTACCCCCACCTTTTCATTTGCCACTCTGTGGCCTACTCCTGTTTTTGCCACCTCCAGAATGTCCTTGTGCAACTGTCTTTACCTCATGCTGCTGCTGCTGCCTTGACCTTCCCCACTTGTTTTTTCATTGTGCCACTCCTGCCCCCCCCCCCCCCCCCCCTTATTGTTAATCTTTGGGCCCACTCCTGTTTTTGCCACCTCCAGAATGTATTTGTGCCACTGTCTGACCTCATTTCTCTGCTGCGTGACCTCACACTGTGCCCTTGTGCCACTCTGTGGGCCCACTCCTGTTTTTGCCACCCCAGAATGTCATTGTGCCACTGTCTGACCTCATGCTGCTGTGCTGTGACCTCCACACTGTGTCATTGTGCCACTCTGTGGCCTACTCCTGTTTTTGCCACCTCCGAATGTCATTGTGCCACTGTCTGACTCATGTTCTGCTGCTGTGGCTGCTGCTGTAACCTCCCAAATTTTGCCATTGTGCCACTTCTTGGGCTCATGCTGCTGCTGCCGAAACCCCCACCTCTGTCATTGTGCCACTCTGTGGCCTACCCTGTTTTCCACCTCCAGAATGTCATTGTGCCACTGTCTGACCTCATTTCTGCTGCTGCCGTGACCGCCACACTTTGTCTTTTGCAACTCTGTGGCCTACTCCTTTTTTTCCACCTCCAGAATATCATTGTGCCACTGTCTGACCTCATGCTTCTGCTGCCGTGTCCTGTACACTGTGTCATTGTGCCACTCTGTGTTCTACTCCTGTTTTTGCCACCTCCAGAATGTCATTGTGCCACTCTCTGACATCATGCTGCTGCTGCCGTAACCTCCACACTGTGTCATTGTGCCACTCTTTGGCCTACTCCTGTTTTTGCCACCTCCAGAATGTCATTGTGCAACTGTCTGACCTCATGCTGCTGCTGCCGTAACCTCCACACTGTGTCATTGTGCCACTCTGTGGCCTACTCCTGTTTTTGCCACCTCCAGAATGTCATTGTGCCACTCTCTGACCTCATGCTGCTGTGGCTGCCACCGTCACCTCCACACTCTGTCACTAATGTTGCCACCTGAGCTCTCAGCTTGTTTTTTTTTTAGCTTTCACTGCCATGACTTTATCAGGCTACATTCCCGCTTCAGTTTTTTGGTCAGTTTTGCCCCCGTAAGCGCCCAGGGAATTTTATAGTGAAGCAATTCTAAGAGTGGCGGCAATCACCGGCGTGTCATACTAAAACACAACATTGTATGAAGACCAAACCAAGCTCCCTCTGCAAATTTAAGCATGGCACAACGTTCTACAGCACCCTGCAAGCTCTGTGCAGCCAGGAAATAGCTGTTTTTTAACGTGATTCGTCCCGAAGTAATTCGGACCAAAATGAATTTTGTCAGGAAATACGGCGAAGTGACCGAATCGAATTTTTGAGAAATTCGCCCATCTCTATTTATGGTCACTATTTCCTAGGTGCCCCTCCACCTGAGCCTTTGTTACTCTGTCAGGTCTATTAGTCAATATTAAGTCTAGAAGGGCCTTTCCTCTAGTTGGTTCTTGCACTATTTGGCAAAGGAAACCTGTTTCCTTTATGAGAGCTACAGGTTTCAGATTCCCAATTGATGTCTGGATAGTTAAAGTCGCCCATAATAACAACCTCATTCTGATTATCTGCCTCATCTATTTGCCTGAGGAGCATATCTTCTATGGGTTCTGTTATATTTGGGGGCCTACAGCAGACACCTATTAGTATTATATTGTTATTGTTACCCCCATGTATATTTACCCATAATGATTCCACATGTTCATTACCTGTACCTATATCTTCCGCAGTGTTGGCTTCAGACAGGATTTTACATAGAGACAGACACTTCCCCCCTTCCGGGCTTTACGATCCCTTCTAAATAGACTGTAACCCTGCAAGTTAACCGCCCAGTCATAGCTCTCGTCCATTCATGTCTCAGTTATCCCCACTATGTCATATTTGTCTTCAGCTATTAGTAATTCTAGTTCATTTATTTTGTTGGTCAGACTCCTGGCATTGGTCAGCATGCAATTTAGAGATTTTTCAGTTTTTATTCCTTTCTCCCTGATCTTTTTAACTTTTGCTACACCCCCTCCCTCCACTCCACCCCCAGTTTTATTCCTAATTCCCAGCTCTCTATCTTCACCATCTTTCATGCTATCTTTATAGTTATCCTCCCCCCCCAGTCCCTAGTTTAAATATTCATCCAACTTCATGGCCACCATTTAGGTGCAGCCCGTCCCTAGCACAAAGTCTGTAGCCAAGACAGAAGTCAGCCCAGTTCTCCAAAAACCCAAATCCCTCTTTCCTACACCAATTTTTGAGCCACTTAGTCACCTCTCTAATCTCCCGCTGCCTCTCTGTTGTGGCCCGTGGAACAGGTAATATTTCTGAATATATTACCTTGGTGGTCACTGATAGAAAACAAAGGGGGTAATTAACGGTACATACTCACACTGGATCCCTGTTACTAGTGGGGCTCAGTATTGGGCCCTATCCTCTTTAATATTTTCATAAATGATCTACACATGGATTGCACAGTAGAATATCGATCTTTGCAGATGATACTAAGCTCTGTAAAGGAATCCACACAATAGAGGATAATGTGTTATTACAAAGGGATCTGGATAGGATGGAGGCCTGGGCAGAGAAGTGGCAGATGAGGTTTAACACTGATAAATGCAAGGTTATACACATGGGGAGGAAAAATCCATTACATGATTACATGTTAAATGGAAAAACACTGAGTAAAAGTGACATGGAGAAGGACTTGGGAATCCTGATGGACAGTAAACTTAACTGTAGAGAGCCAGTGTCAGGCAGCAGCAGCCAAGGCTAATAGGATAATGGGTTGTATTAAAAGGGGCATAGATGCACATGATGGGAACATTAGTCTCCCACTATACAAGTCATTGGTTAGACCACACATGGAATATTGTGTACAGTTTTTGGCACCAGTGCACAGGAAAGACATTGTAGAGCTTGAACAGGTACAAAGGCGGGCAACAAAAATAATAAAAGGACTGGGTGGACTGCAATATCCAGAAAGATTAGCAAGGTTAAGGTTATTTACTTTAGAGAAATGTCGGCTTCGGGGAGACATAATAAATATGTTTAAATATATTAATATAGAGATAATATAGAGATCTCGCTAAAGATTTATTTATACCCAGGACTGTATCTAGAACAAGGGGGCATCCTCTACGTCTTGAACATAGAAAGGGATTCTTTACTGTTAGAGCAGTGAGACACTGGAACTCTCTGCCAGAGGAAGTTGTCATGGTAAATTCACTAACAAAGTTCAAGAAGGGCTTGGATGCATTTCTGGAACGTGATAACATAACAAGTTATAGTGACTAGGATAATGAAGAATGTCTGGATACATTTCTAGATGTAATATAACAAGTTATAGTGACTAGGATTCTGGGGGGGGGGGGGGGTCGTTGATCCAGGGATTTATGCAGATTGCCAGATTCGAGTTAGGAAGGAATTTTTTCCCTAACATGAGAACAATTGGCTTCTACCTCATGGGGTTTTTTTCCTTCCTCTGGATCAACACTTTAACACTTTAGCAACACTTTAACAAATGGGCTGAACTGGATGGATGTATGTCTTTTTTCGGCCTGACAAACTATGTAGCTATGTAAGGTCCTTGCCTTGAGCTTTTGGCCTAAGTCCCTGAAATAATTTTTAAGGACACTCCACCTACCTCTAACTTTGTCATTGGTGCGAATGTGCACCATGACAGCTGGATTCTCACCAGCCCCACCCAGCAATCTGTCATTCCGATCCGCGATATGTCGAACTCGGGCCCCAGGTAAACAACATACTGTTCGACGATCCTGGTCTTGTGGCAGATTGCCCTATCTGTGCCCCTTATAATGGAGTCCCCAACTACTAGCACCTGTCTAGCCTGGCCTGCACTCCTATTCCCAATCTTACTGGAGCAGACAGGGGTAGTGTCTTGCTGCAGCAATGCTATTTCTGAGCTGATATCCCCCTCATCTGCCAATCTTGCAAATTTGTTGGGGTGTACCAGATCAGGACTAGCCTCCCTGACACTCTTCCCTCTACCCTTCTTTCTAACTGTAGATATGGTTGATTATGTTATTACTAATATGATGCAATTAAAAATATAAAATACAGTAGAATCAGTGAATCTTTGTTTTACTCATAGAGAGTGAAAACTGCCAGAGATGTCCTAGAGATGAATGGCCGAATGAGGGAAAGAACAGTTGTGTGGTCAGAGATTACGAGTTTGTGTCATATGAGACTGATGTCCTTGCTTTAGTCTTCTCCATCATCTCCATATTCCTCTCTCTTTTATCTGTATTTATATTTGGAATATTCACTTTATTCCGGGACTTTCCCATTGTCAGAGCCAATAATCGGAACCTAAGCTTCATCCTCCTGAGCTCTCTCATGTTCAGCTTACTCTCTGTGTTTCTATTCATCGGTCGTCCAGTGGATATAACCTGCAGGCTGCGACAAATCTGCTTTGGGATCTTCTTCACAGTAGCCGTGTCTTCTGTCCTGGCCAAGACCATCATAGTTTGCATAGCATTCAAGGCCACCTGACCTGGCAGCTTCTGGAGGAAGTGTGTGGGGGTTAAGCTTCCCTACTCAGTAGTGTTGATCTGTTCATCCATTCAGATTGTGAATGTTTTCATCTGGTTGTCATCTTCTCCTCCATACCAAGAGCTGAACCTGGATTATCCTGGGAAGATCATCATCCAGTGTAATGAAGGCTCTGTCTTGGCCTTTTACCTCATGTTGGGTTATATGGGGTTTCTGGCGGCTGTGAGCTTTGTTCTGGCTTTCATGGTGAGGACATTAAATGATATCTATAATGAAGCCAAGTACATCACCTTCAGCATGTTGGTGTTTTGCAGTGTGTGGATCTGTGCCATCCCGGCCTATCTGAGCAGTGCAGGTAAATACATTGTCATTGTGGAGATATTTGCCATATTGGCTTCAGGGGGAGGAATATTGAGCTGCATGTTCTTACCGAAATGTTACAATATCCTGAGAAACCATAAAATGAAGAGTAAAGGACACTTGTTACAGAGACGAGTTATGTGATTCTCAGAACTGAAGGTCATTGCTGTACTTGTCATTTTATAGTTAATAGAGTTAAAAAATGAATCTTATAAGTCTTAAAGCTCATTTATTATTGTGTTAGAAAATGACTTATTGTTTTAGTTAATTTTGCTATTAAACATGTTCCTCAAGAATTTATTTTAATGTGCTATTTTAATTTTACATGACACATGAAACAAACAATAAATCTTGCATCTTCCATAAGGACCACTGAGCCTCATAATATTCTGACACTTCCTGTTCAGTAGAGATCACTTCTCAGCAGTCTCCACATAAACATTACAGGGAAAAGGATAAAGAAAGGCGAAAGTGATATAACAAGATAACACGGGATGCACCATTTATCTAAAGGGAGGGAAGTCAGCTTAATAGAAACTTCAGGTCTGCCATGCTCAGGGGCACAGCGGGGGGTTCTCCTATTACCCTGTGAGACAGTCCAAGCCTGTGTACACTGAATTATTTACAAGCAGAGAGCTGGGAGTAGTGGGCAGCCCCGACCCCCCCAGCCCTTCTCACTGGGCTGTGTGAGCAGGAAGCAACAGCAACCGGGTATCAGGAGCCCGAAGCAGTGCCAGAAGCCGAGCAACCCATGAGCAGTTGATCATAAAGAGCCACAGATCCACTGGGGAGTTTAAACTATGTTTGTAGAGGAATTGAGGGAAAACAGGTAGTACAGGCAACAGCTTCAGAATCCTGAGATTCTCAGTCCTTATGCTGTTGATTTCCCTGCTGTTTGGGTCTCTGCACTCTCTTTTGAAGTGACCGGAGCGGCCACAATTGAAGCATTTTTATTCCCTGTGAGGAGTCTCTACAGAGGGCTGTCTGACCATTGCCTTGCCCTGTGATTTGGGGAGAGGGGGTTATCCAACACAATCCCAATAGCTGCTGTGACAAAGGTTTCCATCCTCTCAGTACGCCATGTAGGTGCACATACCTTCAACTTTTCCTGTATGAGAGCATTAAGCCCATTTACAAATGCCTGCACAAGGAGTTTTTATGCCAAGGAACCTCTTTCATCATAACCCAGGTCCCACCAGGCTGTTGTCAGCCTTTGTTGATAAACTAGAGGCTTGAGCAGGGGTGGGGTTGTGGTGTCTGCTCCAGCTGACGTTGTCTCAGTGGAGCTGCTCAGCTAAGGCGCAGTAGAATGGGGCAAAAGCTGAGTTTTAGTGAGCACAGCATATACACCTCCTCCTCTAGGCTTTGGCACACCACAATTGCAACATGTTTTTCTCCTATCTGGATTTTGCTGGCCACACCTGGGGCAGATCCATCTGTCTGGACTGGACTCTGCCACCTAGATAGCCGGTTTCTGGTCTGAAACATATGAAAGTGGTGCTGTGGGTTTCTCACCAGCTGCCAATTCTTCACTTTCTAAATCCTCCGCTGCTTGACACCATTTTTCCACATGGTCATCTAACTCATGCTCTTTCAACTAACCTCCGAATTCCCTTTGATCTTTCTTTCACTTTTTAGCATTCAATCCATTGTCCATCCCATCTCACTATCCTAAGTATCACTTTCTCAATGCCTTTTGCCCAACCTGCTCCTGCTCTGTGTGACACTACGTGCTTTACCTTCTTAAAATCCTCATTTCTGGTCAATTGGTTACCCATATTCTCGTGTTATTTGTTATAACATTAATTTTCCCTACTGTTTCCCTCCAAACTGACTTCCTCCCTTTAGTAGAGTGCCTGGTTTGGAAACTTTTACCCTCCAAATGGACTTACTCCCGTAAATTCTAAGGGTATCCTGTTTGAAGTATACCTACGTAGGGAGTGCAAAAGAGGTCAAAATCCGCCTTTTCTACCTTCTTTGCATGTTCCGCAAGCTTGTATAACACCAAGAGCCCAAATATACAGAAAACCACACATCCAAAAATTTAAAAAAATTGGGGAGATTTTACTATCCAAAGTATTGCATTCTTCCGAAATTAAATAATTTTGGAAAGGTACTTCAGACAAGGACCTATGCGACACCCACTCTCTGACTCGTGTAGAGAATGCTCAGGGAGGACAGAGTTTTGAATAAAATAAGCTGTCGTTTTTGCCTGTCTGTCTTTCTGATATCTTTTACATGATACATGGCACAGGCATCTCCTTCACTGATGTAGTAGCCATGCCCACCTAGGGACACCAATTTGATAAGGTCAACTGTCTTTAAGATAATACTATGATAGTCCTGAATTTAAAATGTTCTTCCTATATCCAAATATAGAGAGTAAAATAACAACAGGACTCAGAGAGACCCTGTGACAAAATACCCGTTTAACAAAAAAACCAAAGCTACATATTTAAAAAGCCATTGACAAAGTTCCCCATAGCCTCCAGCTTTGCAGTGAAACCCTTCAAACAATCAAATCTTATCCATGAAATATAGCCAAGGACATCCTGAAGAGTTCCTTCATATCTGAACATAAGTTTGAAGCTTGCAAAAGAACAGACGATTGTTCTTGGACTGTGTGAAAACTTTAATAAGCTGACAAAATGGCGGAAGATGTGATACTTACAGGAAAGCTGACATTTCCCTGTTATCTGATCCCTATCACCAGCTTTAAAAAAAAACCCGAACGGGATTTTCTCAGATAAAAAAAACACCTTCGCAAACCAGGAAACATACAAATTTGCCAATGATTAAGAAAATGTTGTCCCCATTGAAGCTCTAGATGTCTTAAAAAAAAAAAGGTCCCCAAGAAAACAAAAAAAAAAAAATAAGAAAAGTAAATAGCTTAGAGCTAGTAAAATAAACTGTATTTAGTTTTCTTAATCACTTAACAATTCCACATTAAATTTAGCATACAAATCAAAAATACCCCCCACACAACGACAGCCCCTCTTTCTCAGTCCTTTCTAATTAAAGGGGAAAAAATATATAAACGAGGCGTAAAGCCCAAAGTCCCCGAAAAATTTCTAATAACTAGACTTAGGAAATTTTACAATTAGTGTTTGAGCGATTTTTGTCGACAAAAATTTTAAATCGGGACATTTTTTATGTTGAACAAAATTTTTTGAACATGCGAAAAATTTAGGTTAAAATCTGGGCATCATCTATTTAAGAAACTCGCCTTTTTTGGCGCTTCCTTTCATTTGGGGCCCCAAAACAGCTTACGAATAAAACGGGGAGATGTGTGTGGCGCGGCATGACTGGGGATGTGGGAGGGGTTTCGATTGGGTTTGGGAAAAAACCATGACCTCGTTTTTCATAAACAGCCCCCTTTCCCCCTTTTATAACAGTGCCCCAGCGTCTCAGAGCATAGGACCTGCCCTCCTGTGTCCAAAAGCTTTAGCAAAAAATTTTAAATTTCCTTTACAGAAAAGCTCTACGTTAGCTGTGATCCTTAAAAAATTAGTTAAAATTAGAGAATTGGGGAAAATTTTTTTGTATTAGGTAAAAAATTTTAAAGGGGCCCTCTACCCTGTAAATCAGGGGGGGGGGGGAAAGGAGGGGGGGCTCCCCCGGGCAACACAGACAAGCTCTATAAAGAATACTTGGGGGGTAAATTCACCAAGACTTAGTGAAAAACATTTCACTGGGAATAGCTTTTTTTATTTTAACCCTTTTTCTATTGAAATATTTCCTGGATATTGGCGCCTGAACTTTTATTAAAACACAACCCTTTTTTAGTAACTGCCGATCTCTTTTGGGTTTGGTCAAAAATCCACTTTTTTTTATCAGTATACATTTCAGAAGGTTTTCATTTTCAATTTTTTTTCCACCTTTGGTTTTATATACCACCTTTCAGTTAAAATTTGAATTCACCAATTTTTTTGTAAGGGAAAAGCTTTATAGGTGCCCCAAAAAAACCTTGAATTTTCCGAATAAAATTTTAGATAGGGGTTTTTTGACTTTTGGGGCACTACTCTTTTTTGGGGGGGGTTCAAAAAAAAAAAAAAAAAAAAATTGGGGGCAACTTGCACTTAAATGGGGAATACGCAAATTTTTTTAGTCCAAACCCCAAATTTAATTGAAAGGGCCAAAAATACCCTTTTATTATCCAAAAAACATTTCAGAACGGGTTTTTTTTCACTTTTGCCCAGGTTCCCGATTTGTTTAAAGCCACCTGCAGTTAAATTTTAATCCAGCAATTGTGTAGTTACCACAGGTGAATTAAGGGCCAAAAAAAAACCTTTTATTTTCCGAATACATTACAGATACGTGTTTTTTTACTTTGGGGCCCCTACAAACTTTGTTTTATTGAGGCACCTTTTCACTTAAAAGTAATACTGGGAATTTTGTAGTCACCACAGGGGAATTAAAGGGGCCAAAAATACCTTTTTTTTATTTCCAAACATTACAATAACGTGTTTTTTGCACTTTTGCCCCTCCCCAAATTTTTTGATAGAGCCCCCCTTGCGGTTTAAATTTTAATCCCGGGAATTGTGTAGTTTTTCCCAGTGAAAATTGGAAAAGGGGCCAAAAAAACTTTTATTATCCCAATACATTACAGAAACATGTTTTTTGCACTTTTGCCCAGGCCACTTTGTTGATAGATCTAATTTTTTCAGTTTAAAATTTTAAAACAGCAATTTTGTATCACCACAAGGGAATTTTTGAGGGGCCAAAAAAACCTTTATTTAATTTCCCAATACATTTCCCAAAACGTGTTTTTTCACTTTTTCCCCAGGCCCGCTTTGTTTAAAGATCTACTTTGCAGTTTTTATTTGGGAAACCAGCAATTTTTTTTTGATTTGAGGGATTTGAGAATAGCTGTATTTGCCGTCTTTTAATAAGAGACTTTTTCCCAAAAATCTTCCCTCCCTTTTCAAATTTTTTTTTATTTCCCGAACATGGGGCGAAAAATTTAGGTTTAAGCGAGCAAAAGGAGGGTAGGAAAATGGAGGAAAAGGGAAAGAAGAAGGGGGCCCTTTCCGTTTCTGGGACACACGCATGCCAGCAACGTCATTGTGGGCCCCTCAGGCCTGTCATCGCTGGGTCAGGCCCTGTGAATCTCAGTAACGAACACGATGCCAAACTGTCCTTCAGTGGTTAATTCAACCCCGCATCCACATTTTTACCTCCTCCCTCCCATTTACCCTCCACAAAATTTGCAACATCACCCCCAGCATCCGTTTTATATGAAAACAGCCCAAATGTCAACTCTTTTACCCACCACTGTGGTAATCCCTTTTCTAAGACCTCTTTTATGACAAAATGCGGTGGGGGCCGAAGGCTGTTTTAAAAAAAACAAAAGGCCAAAGGGATTTATTTTTCCCCTGCTCTGATCCCCCGTTACTGATTTCCATCAGAGGAGGAGAAGAACCGGGCAAAAAAGCAAAAAACCCGGGGGGTTCCAACGCTTTTCAGTC
>JAODAL010068593.1:0-16741 GCA_025379985.1 Phyllomedusa bahiana
ATAGGTTAGGGGTAGCCCGCGTGGGCCCCCGGACTATATAGGGGGTGACTCACAAATCCCGCCGGCTCTGATTGGCTTCATCTCTGACATGTCATGCAGGCTATGCCCTTCTTCCTCCCAGAGTTCTTTGCCCCATGTAACGGCATGTGCTCGCAGCCATTTTATCAATGAAAAGCACACTTCGTTCACCCGAAGTATCCAAACTTCGACTTCGTTCAGAACCGAAGTTTTCCTGAAATTCTAAACGAATTCCACTTGGTTAGAATCAATTCGCCCATCTCTAATTATGACCCAAAATATTAATAAAAAATGCATAAGTAGTTTCCTATTGTTTTCTATGGAAATACACACCTTTAGTGCACATGGTGTATTTTTTTTAATATGTCATTTAATGTGCTACTTACTTTACTACAGATTTTACACTGAACATAGCCTAAGAGAGCTTTACTAATATGTGGAAGCCCAACAGTACAGGATAAAAAAGGATTTCTGACTCCAACTGGGGAGGCTACTGGGCACTTATAAGTTTAGCTGAAGATTGCTGTATGAACACTAGCCAATAAGCTCCCTCTAAGGCTAGGTCTACACAGCACAGGATTTTGGTCGTAACCTGTGCTGTGTAGCTCTCAATAGAAAATCCGTGCTGTAGTCTACACAGCACTGTTTTTTTACTGACATTTTTCTAATTCAAAAACCGACTGGTGGAATATAGAACATGTTCTATATTCCGTGGGCCCGACGTTGGATTCCTGAAGCACCAATGTACTGGGCAGCCAGGAATCTGAAATGTCACTGACACTATGGGCCACGTGTATGAAAACTGTTTAGGTCTAAAACTCACTTTTTTGCCCATAGTAACCTATGGTAAAAAAGTGAGTTTTAGACCTAAATAGTTTTCATACATGTGGTCCTTTTTGCGCAAAGAAATGGCGCTGTGGCGCGGCCCCTCAAAGTGAAAACGCTGTCAGACTTTGAACGGCTTTTTCACTTTGCTGTGTGGATTTAGCCTAAAAGTATGTTCACACGGCTGATTTGGACACTGAGGGCATGTCCCCACGGCAAGGGTTTTTGGCCGGTTTTTCAACCGGTTTGCGGTTTTTTAGACCGCCTGAAAAACCGGCCGAAAATGAGCACAGTTGTGCTCTATGGAAAACCCGTGCAGCAGTCCCCACTGCACGGGTTTTGCCGTCGGACGGTTTTGCCGTCCGGTCCGGCGGCAAAACATTGTAGACGCACAATCTTCCGTCCGAAAACCGGACGGAATGTGTACTTCTCAATGGAGAGAAAGCCGTCCACCTCGCGGCCGTGAGGACGGCCACCAAACTGGACAAATACCAGCCGGCAAACCGGACTGTATTTGTCCAATGCTGTGTGGATGCGCCCTGATTCTGGCAGTGCAGAATCCGCCTTTAGAATCAGCATTGAATCTGACTGCAGTCCTCATCTCATTGTTTCCAATGTAAAACCTGCGTTTTTGTTCACACAATGCTGTTTTTTTTTAATTTTCAGTATGGACTGATTTTCAGCACTGAAAATAAAATATGTCATTTTTTGAGGTGGATTTCACGCTGAAAATGACAACTGGAAACAATGGGGGGGGGGTCTAAAATCAGCATCCAATCTTTGTGTGGTGAGGATTGGACATGGATGTAGTGTGGATCTGCACCTCAAATATGCTTGGCGGAATATAGTCTCAATAAGCTCAATAGAGATTTTCATTTTCTGAATAGGATTTGATGTGGATTTCAGAAGCAGTTTTTAAGTGTCACGAAATCCACGCTTAAAAACTGCCTCTGAAATCCTCATCAAATCTTTGTCAGAATATGTAAATCCTTGTATGAAATTCAACGCTGAGTTAGCGCTGAAATTTTTTAATTTTAAATTAACCTTGTGAACGTGCCCTGCTGCGTCGAAAGGACAAAGGACAAATACTTGTCGGATTTTGAATCCCAAAATCGTGTTGTCTGCCAAGTATTTGAGCAGTATTTTACACAAAAACCCAAGAATTTTTTCATTTTTTGGTGCGTATTTCGATCAGATTTTGATGCAGTTTCTTGATACAATTTTGTAACATAGAGCATTAATGAGTTTTTTTAAGTGGATCCACGCCAAAAAATGCACACAAAGCTTCCTGGTCATTTTTCATGACATCCCATTGACCTCAATAGTAAGCTTTCCACCATTTTCCGAATGAAATATAGCAGAAAATTGAGCATGTTCTAAGTAGTCAAGTGGAAATTCGACCTCAGAAAATCCGAGTCATGTAGACGACAACACAGATGTTCAATTGAGATTTATGGGGATGGATACAGTCAGTTATTGGCAGGTTTCAAAATCTGAAATTCATGTGAATTTCCTACTGGAAATGTTTGTCGTGTAGACAGACCCTGGTTGAAGGCAGATGGAATTTTATAATAGTTGTCAAGGGAATACAGAACATTTACTTCTAAAAGAGTTCTGGACCTTAGATATAAGAAAATCAAAATTTTAGCTCACGCTTTAGATTACACTTTCATGCCCTGACCCACACTCTATTAAGCCTATGAACTCACAAGAGTACATCCCTCACATTTTTGTAAATATTACATCTTTTCATGAGAAAACACTGAAGATCTGACACTTTTACACAATGTAGATTAGTCAGTGTACTGCTTGTCTAACAGTGTAAATATGGTGTGCCCTCAAAATAACTCAACACACAGCGATCAATGTCTAAACTTCCGGCAACAAAACTAAGTACACCACTAACTGAAAATTTACAAATTGTGCCCAATTTGCCATTTTCCCCCAACTTATTTTGTTCTGATGGTGTCAACCGTGTGTGGCAGCTACCAGGTGAGAAGTACAAAGACAAGTGTATCTTGCCTACAGTCAAGCATGGTGGTGGGAGTGTCATGGTTTGGGGATCCATGAGTGCTGCCGGCTGTGGGGAGCTACAGTTCAGTGAGGGAACCATTAATGCCAACATGTACTTGGACATACTGAAGCAGAGCAAGATCCCCTCCCTCTGGAAACTGGGCCGCAGGGCAGTATTCCAACATAACAACCCCATACACACCTCCAAGATGACCACTACCTTGCTAAAGAAAATGAGGGTAAAGGTGCAGGGCTGGCCAATAATGTCTCCAGACCTAAACCCTATTGAGCATCTGTGCGGCATCCTCAAACGGAAGGTGGAGGAGCACAAGGTTTCTAACATCCACCAGCTCTGTGATGTCATCATGGAGGAGTGAAAGAGTATTCTACTGGCTGCAACCTGTGAAGCTCTAGTGAACTCCACACCCAAGAGAGTTAAGGCAGTGCTGAAAAATAATGGTGGCCACATAAAACAATGACACTTTGGGCGCAATTTGTCTGTTTTTGCTTAGGGGTGTACTCACTTTTGTTGCCAACGGTTTAGACAATGATGGCTGTGTGTTGAATTATTTTGAGGGCATGCCAAATTTACACTGGTATATTACACACATGTGTGTAACAATGTGTGTTGTAGCTTATGTAAAAAATTAACAAAGTGAGTATAATCAGGAGTTGTTTGGGTATGTACTTCCAGATTTGAGAGCTGTGGGTATCTGTGGGTATATCAGTAGAACTTGTAAGTTATTAAAAGCCCTGCCTATATTGTGTTTAGGAATCCAGTGGGTGGTGTCACACAATGATTGACAGCTTTTCCTATTTGAGCATGCATGCAGAGAAAGCTGTAAATCACTAATTAGGACTGGTGTACCATGCTCCTGAGGTCAACACGAGTAGGGATTTAAATGAATAAAATACAAGTTATACTGAATCTTTTCCCATAAAACTGTATATCAATCTGCTTAGCTCCCCTCATTCTATTACTTGGTGCTAACAAATGAGACTGCTTAATGAATGTGACAGGCTCTATTTAATCCCCATAAAATGGTATGAACTTTCCTGCAGGGAATCCCCAGTTCACTACACCCAGAGTAGACCCTATTAGCATCAGCTGCGCTACCCAGGAGACAGCACCAAGGTGACAGGTGGAAAGTATAGTCACAGTGTACTGGCTGAAGAGACAGAGTGCAATCATAAATGGTTGCTAACAAATAATAGACATAGGCAAAAATAAAAGCCAGGTCAGTGACAGCAGACTCCTTTACAAATAGAAACCAAAAGGACCTGGTTGCTAAGGTACAGAAAGATGGGAAATGAGTCCTTAAAAAGTTTAGTGTTTCTGACATTGACTGAAATAAGAGGCATTTAGTGTGCACTGGCCCTTTAAGACACCAGAAGGTGGTGGGCATTAATGCACTTGAAAAATCCTGAATTTGCCCCCCAAAAACCAAATAAAAAAGAAATACAGTAACTAAATGGCAAAAAAGAAACATAACACAAATTCTTAAATATTACTTTTTATTGTTTGCAGACCTTTCTGTTCCACCCAGCAAGTTTCTAATCAAATAAGATTTTGATTCCAATTGAATTACTAAACTAAAGACTGAAGATAAAGCTGCTGAGACAACAGTGAATGGAAACGGAAACAAGGACAGAGTAGCACATTAACTTAATCTATATTGACTGTTTCCCAGCTTTCTCAGAAAAAAATATATTTCCTAGTAACATGTGATTAAATGATTTTTTGAAGGGGTTCACCACCACAGTAAAAAGTTATCTAAAAAGATCCTGGACCTCAAGTAAAATAAAAAAATATACTCACTGGTCCCTGGTTCCAGCGGCGTTTCTCCAGTCTTCTGTTGACACCGAGTCATTTCTGAACTGGGACGTCACTGCTGTGGCTGCCAATTGGCTGCAACGTTCACATGCCCCTAACTTACATCTACGTTCAGAGAAATAGCAGAACTGAAATGTGAGTCACTGCTCTTTACCCACCCACATCCTGAGCTGGAAGAGGGAGCCTGAAGTTGGCTGTGAAGAACAAACTCTAAGGGCCACATGTATGAAACAGTTTTGGTCTAAAACCCACTTTTTTCCCCATAGGTTTCTATGGGGAAAAAAGTGAGTTTAGACCAAAACCATTTCATACATGTGGCCCTAAAAGTCAGATGTGAAAATCCCACTAAGGAAATCCTGCAGCCTAAAATAATCCGGCTTCCACTATACCACCTTTTTTTCTGTCTCCTTCCTCTTCCCTTGTTGACTGTAAACCCTCGTGGTCAGGATCCTCTCTCCCTTTGTACCAGCTTTTTGGTTAGTGTTATTGTAAAATTAAAAATGTGTAAAAATACTAAGAAAAATAGAAATACAAAAAATAAACTTTTTTCTGAACATACCATGGTTACATATGAAACACAACCAGACAGGCCTATCTACTCTTTACATACTTAGCCAAAGCAGTAAATTACGATCAGTATATTGAAACAGATAACACAGGTGTCATTTACTCAGCATCACAGATCTTCAGATCCAGTCTCTATCTATGGAGACTCTATATTGATTCAGGGACGCTGGCATTACAGCAATAGCATTAGCAGAGGATTCATATTGATCAACAGCAGTTTTTTTTATATTTGTGAAAAAATACATATTTTAGATATTTAGTCCAATGTCTATGGTCCCGTTCACATTTACGTTAGAGGTTATTGGTAATTTCCCTTAATATCAAAACAACAGAAACCACATAGACTTATAAGTCAAAGTGGGATTTAGGCACCGATGGTTACTGTTACTGGATTGTAGATTCTCTTAAAATGAAAGCGCTAAAGTGGTTGTCTCATCATGCAGTTTAACAGAGCCATAGCCAGCTTCGGACTCACACTCCTGGTTATGCTGTTGGTGGTCCTATGGCAGTTATTCACATATCATCTCTTTTATTCCTAGCTTAGTCTGTTAGCGGGACATTGCTAATAGAAAGGTTTAAACTGCAGGGCAGAAGGTTACAGAGTTGTAGAGGGTTAAAGTTAGCCAGTAACATAGATAAACATGTTCCTGTGCTGCTGATAAGACACACTAGGGAGTGACATCACCATTCTGATCAGGCAGTGTCAGAATGAGGTGCCTGGGGTCTATCCTACAGCCACTGTATGGGTCTACACATGCGTTAATTGCCTTTTGCTCTGCCTCTCTTTCTATGCCTTTCTCCCCAGATAACAACCCCAGATCTTCTATTCTCAGTGGCCCACCTTGCCCATGGACCTATCGGAGATTTCCCCTACTCCACTGTGGGCCAGCCCAAGCCTGCAGCAAGGGCAGCTGAAGCAATGATAGCAGAGAGAGGTGGTCGGTAAACGAGGGAAGCTCAATTACATAAATAGAAGATAAGAACTGTTCTAGGTCTGACGGGAAGCAAAATCAAAACATTGATGTACATAGTAATAGTCTTTATTTAGCTTTTCCTGCATGTTTAAAGCTAATTATTGTGGTGAGAATACCCCTTTAACGCAAATGTAAATTGAGCTCAGTAGTAACAAAATATAATTATACCTTATACCTTCATCCAGCAAGAAAGAGGGTTCACTTTACAAGTGCAGGTCAAGGCATGCCAACCTACTTCAAGTAATCAAAAAGAGCTTTCCATAATTACAGGGGGTAATTAAGTGAACACTAAACTGCCAGGTCTGATGCACACAGTGTTATTATTAATCCATAGTATTGAGCCCATGGCCTACTATGAGCCTATACTGAACATATTTGTTATATTGTGGTATGTTCTAGGGTGTTCCATATAATGGAATCGGCACCCTGGAATCCTAGAATGCATAGGGGATCTGAATTATCGTTGTTCAGGTACATAGAGATGTTGTATGGAGTCCATGAAATACTATATGAGGCACTTTGACAGAGACTTTTTAGCACAATATTTTTATATCATACCTTTGTTATGAAGGTGTTTATTGAACAATTCTAGTCAACTATAATAGCCGTAATATTTTTAGTAAATGATCTTCAATGGTACAAGTACTGTTTAAATATAAAAAAAAATCTCACCATGGGCATTATAGTAAATACAGACCCTGTACCATCAGGTCACGAAGGTCATAAGAATAAGAGGTCCATGTAACCGCTCGATACCCCTTTACGTACACATTGGTTTAGTCAAATCAGTGGTAAAGGAAAAAACACAACCCAAACAAAAAGAAATTAAATGAATTTCGCTATGGAGCCCATTTTCTGTGTGCTGGTAGAAATAACTTAGAGGCCATAACTATAAATTTTAATGTGTTGGCTTGATTTCAAATAATAATAATAATAGAAGGCAGATTTTATATGTTATACAAATATGTTTTTAAAAATATTTGGGTACAAGATGTATATCCGAGAAGCCACAGGGGATTCCAATTCACATGCATGAAATAGTATGGGTGGTTTACCGTGTCTGCTTAAAAAATGATTGATGATGTGCAAGCTATTAGTAGTCTAAGAAGACAGCTGTAACCCTATACCTGCCACTGAATGGTGTTTTTACATTCGGTTTTGCTTTTCAACAGGGTGTCCTCATTTTCTTCATTGTTTTTTACAACAGCAATACAGTGGATATAAATACTCAGCTACTAATAGCTTTCTCTGCATGTATGTGTCACAGAGAGGATCTCCATGGATAGATAGATAGATAGATAGATAGATAGATAGATAGATAGATGCACACATGCATGATACACATATGCAGTACATACATCATATATAATGTTTTGAAAGCACACAGAATCAACAATTTAACTTCAGTTGACCTGCCCCAGAAATACAGCTGTATTATATTATTTATTGCTTTGTACTTCTTTTATGAAGACAATCTTGCTGTTTATGTCATAACAACACCTTTGCCAGTTATTTGGGAGCCACCACATATGGCAGGGCACATATTTTATGCAAAACTTCATTTCATGTGAATACTATAATACTATTTTCTATGCACATCTTGCTAAAGACTTGCAATGGATTTCATCCTTCAGCAATCCATCCACAGAGAAAATCCATGACACTTCTTCAAAAGGCATGCTGCAGAATGAAAGTTTGAAAAATAAATGAATCACGTTTTATATTCTAATTAGTTGTGAATTTCTTTTACAGAATGCAGCAAATCCTTCATGTTATAGCTGCTATACTGGATAAACCTAAAACACCACTACCCTTTTTCTTCCAGTTGCCTAAATTGTTCAGAAAGGTTTTTCAAGTCAGTAATCAATGACTGTGTTGATGACAAACACACTAAGGGTGCTTTTACACAGTGCGGTTTTTGATGCGTTTTTTGGATGCGTTTTTTGTGCAGGAAGGCACAACAATTAATGTTATACATTGTTGCACAAAAAACGCATAAAAAAAAACCGCATCAAAACCGCACCGTGTTAAAGCACCATAATTGACTACTCCAAACAGTTTAGATAAGTGAAAGAAGCTTGCTGGTAATAAAGGCAGTTTAATTGGAGCACAGTTAAAAACTGCACCATAACTGCGCTGAAAGCATAACTACAATTTTGTCAAAAACAGCACCACAGCTGTCCACAGGTTATGTGTTGTATGGAAGCTATACTCTGTTAAAGTGAACGGGCCCTGGGGTACAATACCACATAAGACTTGTGGATAGGTGAGGTGATGTTTTTTGGAGAGAGAAAAAAGTAGCCATTTTTTGATACTAGGCAACTACTTTTAACGGTTAATTACATTTTCAACAAAGAAGTAACATGAAGAGATTCAACAGTTAGTAAGACCATAATGGTGATTAAGGAGAGGGAAGATGTGCCCTCAGCCATGTTTTCCAGAAGAATGTTCCTCCCAATGAGAGATCTGTAGTAGCAGTTTCCGGACTAAATAGTCATCTAAGGCCAGGGGCGCAGCTATAGGGGTTGCAGAGGTAGCAGTTGCTACCTGGGCCTGCAGCCTGAGGGGGCCCAAAAGCCCTTCTGCCACATAGGAAGACACCAGTATTATAATAAGCACATAATAGTTGGGGGGGCTGATTTAACTTTTTGCATTGGGGCCCAAGAGCTTCAAGTTATGCCTCTGCCTAAGGCTTTTTATTTAGTACATTTAATTTTTAATAAAATTAAAAGAAAAAACAACCTGCTTTGCAAGCAAGAATGTATGTATCTAGGAGGGGACTGAACTCTCTATTGAAGGAATTGTCCAGTACTTACAAAAAATAAAATGGAAGCTGCTGGTTCCCCATACAAAAAAAAAAAAAACCTATGGTATAATGGCCAGCACGTACTTCTGAAGCACTCCCGACATTTCTCTTCTTTCTCCTGATGCATACTGATTGTACGCTGGGGAAAATGGCAGGTATTCATAGCTCTAAATGAAAGCTGTGAATTACCGTATTAGCAGGACGTATAGTAAGTTAGGCGTATTGCAGGGCAATTATGCCACGAAATATGCCCCGCAAAAAAGCCATGTGAACATACCCTTAGACTAAACCCAGATTTTTTGAACATGAGTGTTGTTATGGGTTTTTTTTTCACGTGGCACCAGGAGCTGCCTATTTAATTTTTTACATGAGCCAGGCAAATTCTCTAAAACCTTTTGGAGATCATACAGATATGAATGTATAGGTATTTTTAAAATTTTCTTAGGAATTTATAAATCACATGTTGACAAAGGAAGCATTTTTTAGGTTTTGTGAGCATGGCCTTATTATAGATAAATGCTGGACAGAGTCTTAGTACTGCAACCATATACCCATATTGTATCACAATGTTGCTGAAATATATTATAAAAAATCTTGACATGCTCAATCACTTGTTGTATTATGGAGATGTTCTTCCCTAGATTATAATAGGCAATTAGGGGTCCCCGTCATATCATCTATTATCATATAGAGTAGTTAGGACTATCTGGCACAATACAGGGTCCATGCATAAGATTTGTTGTTTGTTTAAGGCTACATTCAAGTTTACATCTTAATGGCAGAAACCAAAATGGAAACCCAATGGAAGTCATTGATGTCCATCATGAAATGTATCAAGAGTTCAGAGAAAATTTGTGTTGCTACTCAATGTTAAAGAATTGAAGTGCTATCTTACTTGTTGTCTTTTTGCAAAAAAAATTGCAAAGAAAATTACAAGTTCACAGAAATGTGCCTACTTTCTCCTTTTTCTCACTCAATGATCATGAAGGAAGTAGAAATATTTAAAGGGGTTCTCCGGCTTATCAAACATTATTTTAATATACCTTGTTATAATATTTTATGTTTTCTCAGAGATTAGTCCTTTGCTGAGGATCCTCATCTTTTGGGTAGAGTGGAGAGTGATTATAAAGAACCTCTTTTGTTCTGTAGGACCTGTCCTGTCCTGCAGTACTAAGACAGACTAATTTAAGTGGGCAGCGTGTGATGTCTAATTTTTCCTGTAGTGGCACTGCAGGGAAACTGCAAACCTAGTGCCAAATTTATCCTCCAATTACAGTCAATTGCTTTATGATCAACCAGAGACCCTTCCAACAAGCAGGGATTGTCAAAAGTGAAGAACCCTTTTAAGCAGTCATTTTTACCGGAGTATTTGGAGGAAACCCACGCAAACACGGGGAGAACATACAAGCTCCTTGCAGATGTTGTCCTTAGTGGAATATCAGCCTAGATATCCAGGGCGACAAGTATGAATAGGGCTGCCCCAGAAGTCTGGCATCTTTTCAGCCCGAAAACTAAACTTTTTAACCAGGCGCAATATCAGTGGCATTACAGTGCACCTGCGGCACTTTGTAATGCGTCTGAGATCGGGGGACGTGCTGGAGGCATGCTACACTACAACTGCACAAAGCTACACATTTATAGCTTCAGTACGGCAAATCCAGGCGCATTACTGCTGGAACAGGTAGAACACTTTAAAAGTGGTTTACCTGTGCCAGAAGTGTCGCTTTGTTTAGTTAGAAAGCGCTACATCTATGACCCACAGTAGAACTGGTTCATAGATTCAGGCGCATTCTATGATACCAATGTGCGAAAAAATGGCGCCTAGGCACCAAAAATCATACATGTCAACTCCAGTGATGCATGACAGCAGGGCTAACCACTGAGCATCTGTCCCATATTGTGCCACTGTGATGGCGAAATCCATTGCAATAATTTTTTTGACATAACATGTTTTATTATATTATTATTAATCATAATTATTGGTCATTTTTAGCAAAAGTGGGCTAAATTTGGCAAAACACATAAGCGTTGTTTTTTTTTCTTTAAAACTGGAAATAGAGTTTCTTCTACAAAGAAACATGTAAAATAAGTGTCTTCCACCTCCTGTGAATCTAAGCTGTCAATCAACATTGTACTGCTGGAAACCATGAAACATTTCATGAAGATGAACCTGCATCTGTCAGCTGGAAAATGTACATCTGCTAGCGAACTATTTCACAAAAATGGCATTTAATGATTGTTTATAGTGTGAAAATTAGCAGCCCTATTACACCTTACCTGTGCAAGTAGGAAATGAAGAACTGATGGGAGAATGAGTTCCATCGGTTTCTAACAGAAGACTTTAGCGGACTATTGATATAAAACACGGGGAAATTGATGACAATTATGGCTATTGTAATTACAAGATGCCTTTACACAATAACTATATAATTATTTATTGTGGAAAGCTATCAAAGGGAATTGCTTTGCAACCTCTCTGCTACATGTAGTAATTGATGTGAAGTGAGGCGTCACATCCCCTTCTGACCCAGACCTGGTAAAGTCAGATGGATGACAACTCTCTCTATTATAATTGATATTATCACATCCTAGAATGCACAATACCTTGCGTGAAGACTGCTGGCCTGTGCATTGATTGGCTTTTCTTTGTGAATGGGTCTCTTGGTAGAGCTTCAGAATTATGCATGAAAGATTGTCTTGTTGACAAATCCCAAAGCTCCTGCCCTCATCTCAAATATGATACAAGCCTACTGATTGGTTCTATTGAACCTGTATACAACTGTGTGAACTAATGCAGTTTTCTTGATGGTTATTAATTACTTGGCCTGCTTGTAGGGCAGCATCTTATCAGGTCTTCTTAAGTGTTTCCCTTTGCTCTTCTACTTACTCCAGTACAGTCTGTAGGTATACAAAGTTTTTTTTGCTTTGTTTTTTTTTTTATTTTTCTGTTGCTAGTGTCCCATCAAATTGGTTAAGCCTACTTTATTGAAAGTGATATGAATAGCCTGATCATTTAGGCGTGTGGAAAATATTTTTTAGGATAATAGAATACAAGTACTAAGAAATATGCCTAATTTGCAAATAGGATTAGAGTTCTTTCATAACAGCAGGCTGTCAGGATCCTGGTTACCTTTTGTCTTGATGGTAGCAAAAAGATCAATAGGGCTTTAATGCAATCTTTGTGCTAAATAGGCATTTCATAGCTACTACAGCCATAAGAGTTTTTCTGAAAGCAGAAGAAGCTGCCTTGGATAACAGCTGAGCCACCATACCAGCAACACAGATATATAAGTATAAAGTAAAATAAATTCCTAGTCCCTTTTTCTTCCAGTTATTGCCAGAGATCACACACTACAACATCTTTACAAAGTGTGTGCATGGAGCTACAGAAGCTGACCTCATGAACTTATGTTCACTAAGTCAACTTATATGAATATCATTAAAGCCCATTTTCTAGTAATATAGAAGTTACCTATGTGTAGTTCTAATAGAATATATATTGTGATATCAATTAAAACAATCTGTAATTACCATATATTTTCTATACAGAATTTGGTATATTTACGCTCCTTTCCTGAGCAAGTGGACAGTTTAATTGGTAGTCTCAACTAGGCTAGTCCCTTTTCAGAATACAGCTATTCATAAAAGGTGTATAGCCAGTCTTTTCAAACAGTGATAAGGTAGTATTACGAGTTCACAATTCCAGTGAATGAACAACCATGTAATTCATGGCAATATTAAGTCACCCAGACCAGAAGCCAAAGTAGTTCTTTATTGTGGGTCCCAAGCAGAGACCTCCCTCTATAAGGTGCAAGGGCTATATACTCTAATAGGACACAAATTGATATTGGTGTCCATTTATACTAGAGAAATTGTCTTCCCTTTGAAGAACCATAACCTAAGCACATGGGATGTGGTTGAACTGTTAGGGCGCGTTTACACGGCACAGGACAAATACCGGCCGGTTTGCCGGCCGGTATTTGTCCTTTTTTGCGGCCGTCCCCACGGCCGCAGGGGGGACATCTTTTCTCCACAATGAGCGGAGACCAGCCCTCTCCCCTCCCATTGAGAAGCACATCTTCCGTCGGGAAACCGGACGGAAGATTGTGCTTCTACAATGTTTTGCCGCCGGCGGCAAAGCCGTCCGACGGCAAAACCTGTGCAGTGGGGACTGCTGCACAGGTTTTGCATAGAGCACAATTGTGCTCATTTATGGCCGGTTTTTCAGGCGGTCTGAAAAACCGCAAACCGGCTGAAAAACCGGCCGAAAACCCGTGCCGTGGGGACATACCCTTAGTGTGCTAACAAATTCAGTAGCTGGAAGAATCCTTGTAAACTACCTTTAACCCCTTACCATCACTACCAGTTCTGGACTTAATGGCTTTGCAACATGTTTTAAAACTGACACTTTATGTGCAAATAACCATTTGTGACTTCAAGAATGTTTACTTTTTAAAGTTTTTAATTTGAATCTGCTTGTGATTTGGTTAGTCATACTTCAAAGATAATTAGTAATTAATATTTACCATATGTCTACTTTATGTTGAAATTATATTAAACATCTGTTTTAATTTTTTTTTAGGCTATTAAAAATTATGTACAGTTCTGCTACTGACAGAAAGAAACAAAAGACTGAGGTGTCTCTCCCTGGTCTTTTAAGTCAGAACGGGAACACAGATGTAGAGGAAGGTATGTTTTTTGTCTTTTTTTTAATCTGTGTATCAGTACCATAAAAGAGTTTTGCCACTTCACAAGATCGCTTCTAAGGGCAGCTCATAGCTCACAATTCTCTCATTCATTTCTGTGAGAATGTTGAATATAGTTGAATGAATGTGACCAGGTATATAGACATAAACATGGCAGAGCTGCATAAGTGCGGTCATCTTCCCGTTCTCTGGGGCCTGCTTGTAACTGGGTTGGCTTCAAAAGTGATTTTTCAAAGTGGCAAAACTCCTTTAATTTTGTTTGAATCTCCTCGACAAGGCCTTTAAAGACCAGTTGTGGACGGTTTTGACTTGTTTGTATGTTAAAAATTTTAAAAATGCACCAACCCAAGTATTTAAAACAAGCTTTTTGTAAATTTGTCAACCCTTTTATTTGTTTCACAGGAGTTAAAGCAAAGTGGATGTGAAATTTGAAAATGACATTTTTATATTAAATATTCCATTCTAATCTATTTTTTTAGTAAAACAGCGGGTGTTTACAGAGAAACATAACCCAATATTTATTACCCTGCCTCTGCAGTTTATAAAAATAGGATATGTTTCAGGCACCATATTAGGTTTGAAGAGGCTATTAAAGGGTAAACAAAAACAAAAAATTCCCCCAAAAAGACCCAAAGACCTAAAAAGAAAATTTGGAAGTCTATATTACATTTTTTTATAATAATAATATATAAGCTTAGATTAAAATGTTTAATTTTTACAATAAGAAAATGTATCCCAAAAATTAAGTATGGTTATATCCCATATATAGTCATAAACTACTGTTTGGGTACAAGGCAGGGCTTAGAAGGGACAAAGAACCATTTGCAAATTTTGCTGAAATAGTTTTCAGATGCCCCATGGCATTTGCAGAAGCCCTGAGATATATGACCAATAGAAACCCACCAAGTACTGACCAGATCATAGGAATTCATATAGGGGTGTAGTGGACATTTTTGACTATATAGTTGTTTCATATAATTTTTCATTTTTCTTATTGTTTTATATTATGATGTTTTAGCTAGCATTTTTAATTTTTATATAGCATAATAAATTAAATAGTAGCCAACCACCAAATGTTGCATATTTTTTCCAGGTATGGCACTACCACGTATTTGGTCCCAAACAGCTCTTTTGCTAAAGAGCAGGGCTCAGTAGGGAGTCACCATTTATGGAGCCAGATTTTGCTGGAATGGCTTTAGATGCCATGTCACCTTAGCAGAATCCATGAGGTACTAGCACAGTGAAAACACTAAGAACTGGCTTCATTTTTTGCCTCAACAGGATTCAGAGCACTATTCACATTTGAAGCTTAATTTGGTAATTTACACATAGGCCAACAATTGCCCAGACTCTAAGGGCGACATGTATGAACAGGGCTGTACCAGTTTTCTGGTGTACTTTGAGACAAAAAGAAGGTATGAAAAGGGGCACTCCAAACTTTGGCACGTTGGGGCGTTCTGTGGGCAGGTCACACCACATTCTTAGAAGTAGACACATTTATGATTCTTTGATGCCAAATCTAGGCACAGAACAGTTAGAACAGCCAGACCAGGTTAAAGGTGGTGCCTGAGCCAGACTTGTCGTATTGGTACTACAATACGCCTGTATGTATGAAATGCGGAGGAACATGTTCATACATTCTGGCGCATTCTACACTATCTTAAACCTATTTAGATCTGGCCTCTCAGTGCCAGGATTCATACATGTCGCCCTAAGGCTCTATTAATCAAGGAAATGCCCAAGAAGTGACCCCATTTTGTAAACTATATCCTTTAATGCATTTATCAACAGGTGGAGTGAAGAGAGATGTAATTTTTTAGTGCCCAATATGTGTACTTATATGTGGCACTGGCAAAGCAGTACCACATAGTTATTGCTTTATAGGGGTTATCTGGGAGTTGAAGATTTCATATAACACTACAAACAGTATATATAAAAAACTAAAGATATATTTTTTTTTTTGCCTCCTTGTTCATCTATCATAAGATCTACTTTTTGCACTGAAACTTCCTGCTTATGGGAATGTCAGTAGTTTTCCAGCATCTTTTTCCTACAACTCCCAGACTGCATTGCTGTTGTAATCTAGGACTTCCCTCCACAGTTATTACTGTTAGGATCTAGGTGCTGACATGAATGTGTAATACCCTCAGCTTTGTACTTGCAATCATCTTTATCATGACTGTACCTTTGTGTTGGGACTCATGAGTCACTATGTAAACAGCTTACAGAGCTCTCAGAATGAAACACAACCCCCTAGCTTTGTATTGCTGTCTGCAGGACTTAGATATAAACAGTTTCCCCTTCCCTGTAATTACTGCTGCTGGCTTCTATTCACTTTCGAACTAAAGGCTGGCAGATGTGAATAACCTCAATATTGTGTGGCCAGATAATTTTCTGCTCAGGTCACTCCCACTAAAGGGGAGGGTATCCAAGCTGAGCCTGGTTTTAGCACACATACTGAGTGTTGACTAAATTTTCATTGAGGCAGAAGCAAAACCATGTGATCAATGAACGTCACATGGTTTGCAAGAGGTGGGGGGGGTGGAGGACAGGGCTCTGTCTGGTTCTGCAGAACAGGTAAAACATTTTAAAAAGTATGAATTACAAAGTTTAATATAATACATTTGTGAGCCCTATAAAAAATAGAGAAACCCTTTCATTATGTAAACAGAGATAAATAAAGACTATTACCAAATACATTGCTGTTCTGATTTTGCTTTGTTTAGGCACTAGAGGAGATTTCATCTCCTGTTTATGTGCACAAGCTTCCATAGGTTACCAGCCATCTCTCTCCATTCTCATTGCTCTAGCTGCCCTGGCTGACCATGATGACATCACTCCCTGCTGCATGTTATCAGTAGAATAGAAGCTTGTTTATCTATGTTACTGGCAAACATTAACCCATTAGAGCTCTATTGCCTTTACCCACTTTGCTTCTGTTTGCAAATTTCCCTAACAAGTCAGCTAGAATAGCAGAGCTGATTTGTTAATTTACTGA
>JAODAL010068594.1:0-16741 GCA_025379985.1 Phyllomedusa bahiana
GGGGAAAAAAGTGTAGGATATTAATTGAGCAAGTTTCTTTATATGACTATTATAGACAGTTTTTTGTGATTGCTACATTGTTATAATGCCAGTTAGTGCATGCACAATAGAAACTCATTGGTAGAGCAGATATAGTTAGTTATAGGGATGGATTTTTGCAGTATTGTGAACGCTGGGTGCATGAGCAGGAGACATTTGAGTAAACATACGCTGTTACTACTTAGATGTTGGCACAATGGTTTGTGAGTTATATCATGTGTGTGGTGATGTCACCATGGCCCCTGACGTGTATTTTATAGGTTGATGCACTGTGGCTCTGGGTGAGGTGTCCTTTCCCCTTTGATGGGGACAAATAGTTATAGATGTCTCTTATTGTTATATACAAGTATATTTTTAGGATTATTATCTCTGCTGCATGTAATTTGCTGTTATGTCTGTCTTTTAACGATGAGATGTGCTCAGGCCCGGACTGCCCATAGGGCAAACCGGGCATCTACCCGGCGGGCCGCTGGGGTCCGGGCCGCAGGGCTTGCTCGGATCGCCCGCTGAGGAGGACGGTGTTCCCCTCCGGCGGGCCCCAAGTCCCTGCGCCGGTCTGTGGCGAGCTACAGGGGCCGCAATGGTCGCATCAGCGACTGGACCCCTGTGGCAGGGGACCAACAGCCCCCCTCGCCACACGACCCACCGACCCAGCCATGCAGCCATCACGGCTGCCGCCTGCACCGCACGGTGCAAGCAGCGGCCGAGGCTGAACCGCGGGGATCTACTGATTCTACTGTTCAGCTCCCAGGAGGCCGCGGGGCAGGCGCGCGATGTGATGACATCATCGCGCGCCCGCTCCGCGTCCCACACACTGCTGCTGGCGGCCTCCGGGGAAGAAGATAGAAGAGGAAGCAGAGACATCAGGTGAGTATTGTTTTTATGTTTATTTTTTTTAAAACTACTAGCCCTGTCTGCCTGTATACTGCCCTATCCAACTATTTATGCTGCCCTATCCAACAATATATGCTGCCCTATCCAACAATATATGCTGCTACCTGGCTAGTTACTGTGGGCAGCCCCAGCTACCTGGATAGTTACTGGGGCTAATTACAGGGCCCTGTCTACCTACCTAATGGGGGTCTACCTATTTACATGCCACTTATCTGACATTTTTTCATTTCTAATTTTTAGGGTCTAATATACGCTGTTTGGGGAATTGATAGGAAAGTGCTGAAAAAGAGAGGAGTCTAAGATGTATTTATGGTAAATTCTACAGGGGCGAGTAGTGACCGGGAGAATAAAACACTGCATGCTGTACTGGACAGAGAAAGAAATGGAAGGGAACGACTCATCAGGGAAGACATCATGGAGTAGTGACTGGGAGAAGAAAACACTGCATGTTGTACCGGACAGAGAAAGAAATGGAAGGGAACGACTCATCAGGGAAGACATCATGGAGGTTTGGGCCAGAAGGACAAGAAAAGGAGAAGAGAACAACTCCCATCATAGATGACGTCAGTGCTGTATTCATGTGATGGTGACCTGACTACTGGGGATGTGATTGGTTGTAGGTTATGCTGGTGCTTATGTAGTGTCAGTGTGGGCTTGTCCCGGATTGTAAAGCAAGTGCACACCTGACTCTGTGACGAGGGGGTTTTCTGCACCACTTTTTCTTTCTTGCTTGTGTGTAAGCTGCTTTCACACGGAGCAGTTTTGGTGCCTTTTTTGATGCGTTTTTTTTGTGCAGAAATGTACAGCCTCAACTGCTCTGCCTTTCTGCACAAAACCGCACCAAAAAAACATCAAAAATGCACCAAAAATGCTCCATGTGAAAGCAGCTTTATAGTGTCGTTTATTTTAGAAAGTGGCGAGGTGCGAGAAAAAGGGACAATTTGTAAGCGGATATTGTATGTGGGCTGCTGGGGGCGTTGTGCCAGGGCTGATTTTTATTCCCAGTCCGGCCCTGGATGTGCTGATTGATACATTATTTTTTACCTACTCATTTACCTGCTATAATTGGTTCTAAGAAACTGGTGCCTGGCTAATTGATACATACCTATTGTATGTATTTCAGTTTGATTGTATCATGACACTAAAAATATTGTATTTTGCAATATGTACACACTGTAAATAAAGTAATTGGCTATTGTTGAAGATGTTGCCACTCATGGAAATTCTTGGGACCCCCTGCACCTAGTGACATCAGGGTAGCATTTCATGATAGTTTCATGGGGCCACTAGTTGAAAGAGTAGCCAGTGGTCGTCAGCTGTGCCAGTATCTTTTAACTGGTTGTGTGTTCTGAGGATCTGTAAACAGCTAAAAAAACAAAATAAAAACGCCCAGAGATCTAGGGTATGTGCCATTGATTCCCAGAACATACCAACCAGGACCATAGGACAACCCCTGGAATTTGAAATTGTCCTGCAGGATCCAAAAGGCTTGAGAGATATGGAAGTGTAAAATGTTTAGGTTGGGCAGTGCTTCTAGACGACCTCAGCAGCATTGTAGAAGCCGATAAAAGTCAACAGTCACTTGAGGGGCAACTTGACCAGGGTAGGGAGCATTTCTGATTCCCTGGGCACTATCAAGGACTGCTTAGAAACTGTTTCTGTTACCAAGTAAACCAAGTTTAGGTTGCCAAATAAAGTTGTTAAATAATATAGAAGAATGCATTCCAACTGGGGGCAACCCTGAAACTCCTCTACATGCAAAAAATATCCTTACTGTTTGAATTCTTTTATCAGAATGTGCAATGTAGCTTTGTGAACACATTTTAGAGCTTAACTTAACTAAGAAGCATGGTTTTATCAAAGACTGATTCATGGCTCTAGTAATGGACAATCTCTACTGGTCTGAAAAGAAGATTTAAAAGCCTTAATCATGAGAATATTATCTCTGTTTGTGGTAGTCTGGGCCATTTAAGAGATGAAAAATAATGTGAAGTTTCAGTCTCCTATATCTTAGAATTTTAAAAACTCAGATGTCAAAGTTTTTAAGATTGCTTCTTCGTCTAGATTTCTGCATGTATTTAGGGATCATTAATCTATTCACATACTTCCATTGTTAGTCATCTTTCATTTGCATTCTACATGTATAACATATATACATTAATATTAGCTGCTTTTTCCCCCAAAAGAAAGGTCTGTACCAAGAGTGTACTTTATATATTAATATTATATATATATATATATATATAATATATATATATATATATATATATATATATATATATATAATAATATATATATATATATAATATATAATAATATATATAAAAATATTTTTTATTTTTCCTGTTTTCCAACATATTCTGCAGCACTGAATGGTTATCATCAATCACATTAATCCCTGTCCCCTATAGAGCTCACAATCTTATGTTTCTATTTCTCACAATAATTGTCATTTCTTAGGAAGTCAGACCAATAACACATACATTGTTGAAAGTGTGTAATGTCTAAAAGTCACTTAGAAATTGATACTTATTAAAACAGAGTGTTCTAGGCATGTTGTAACCAAATATCTTTATGCACAGCTTGAGAGAATGTCAAATCTGTCCATAGGAGTCACTGTTTGATCATTTTCTCTCAGACTTTATATTGTCAGGGCCCTGAAACTAGTAACAAGGATCTATTCTGGTGAGCTAGGTTAAGAGGTGTGATCTCTTTTCTGTCACAATGAGAGGGTGACTTACCAAGAACAGAGATCCTTTTTGGATTTTACTATGACATGTTCTCCCAAAAATTAGATAATACGGTATTTTGTAGAATCTGCTAGAGTTTGGGGTGCATTAATAACTGATCACATAAGCTGTATCTTTAAAGGGTTAATTACATACTGTACAAATAGGAAACCTAACAAACAAGGGTTAAGGATACAAAGAGAGGTGGTAGGAGAGGATAAAAGAAAATAAGAAGATCACTGTGTGCAAATTTATATACTGCTCACACACATAGCCCATATATTGCCCACCCCTGGAACACATCATGTAGGTGGTATCCTTGAATCTAGACCTCTTCTTCTTCCAAATGTCAAACACACTTGCAGGACAGAAGTCCTTGATTTTCACCTCCAGATCTAGAAACACTACAAATCACATGTTCACAACTGTACCTATTGTAGGGAAAGCCATGCAGGTGTCATAGTTTTTCTAATAGATGATGGTATCATACCCAAGGCAATGTCAGAGCTACCACTGGAGCAGTATTTGTAGCTGCTATGAGGCCGTCCAACACACTGGGCCTAGACCAATAGCAGCACATCCTGCCTTAGAACACTTTATTTAACTAAACTGTCACATCAGAGGAGGGACAGTGGGCCCTGACTGCCACCCAGCCCACTGTCTCTGCTTACTTGGCACGATGCCCTAGATGGAAGACCCCAACTGGATAGTGTTGAGCGATTACGTTGGCTATCGACATCGGTCGATGGTCGATAGTCGGCCATCATCGACAAGATATTCGATGGTCGATGATAGATGATCGCCGATGACCATTAAAGTCTATGGGAGAGCAACAACACCTTCATTCTTGCACCCAAACAGGGCTGGAGAAGCTGGAATTAAAATCCACAACAGTCAAATGGATACATGCTACATCTTAGGCAACACACTTAGGTTATAAAAGCCACAGAAAAAAAATCACAGACCATTCACTATTAGTGTTGAGCGATTACGTTGGCTATCGACATCGGGCGATAGTCGATAGTCGGCCACCATCGATAAGGTTTTTCGATAGTCGATAGTCGATCATCTTCGATGACCATTAAAGTCTATAGGAGAGCAACAACACCTTCATTCTTACACCCAAACAGAGCTGGAGAAGCTGGAATTAACAGCCACAACAGTCAAATGGATACCTGCTACATCTTAGGCACAACACTTAGGCTATAAAAGCCACAGAAAAAAACTCACACACCATTCACTATCCCTGTCTTGTACCACAGCATGACCCTTAAACCTGCATCACCCACAAATTAAAAAGTGCCAGAAGGCAGTATTAGTTGACCCATCATTTTACTTGAACTGGACATGAATATCCCTGTCCTGGAACGCAGCATGACCCTAAAATCCTGCATGACCCACAGATTAAAAAGTGCCGGAAGAAAGTAGTCTTTGAACCACCCTTTTAGTTGAACTGGACATTGACAAATCCTGTCCTGGACCGCAGCATGACTCTTAAACCTGTCTGACCCACAGATTAAAAAGTGCCGGAAAAAGGAGTCTTTCAACCACCATTTTAGTTGAACTGGACATGGACTAGAACTGTCCTGGACCGCAGTATGACCATTAAACCTGTCTGACCCACAGATTAAAAAGTGTCGGAAAAAGGAGTCTTTCAACCACCATTTTAGTTTCATTGGACATTGACTATACCTGTCCTGGGCCACAACATGACCCAGGGCCGGAGTTACAGTGGGTGCGGTGACAGCCCAGGCTGGCGTCCGTCATCTATTAACACGCAGGTTCAAATGCCCTGATGACACAGCAACGAAAACTGTCATGCTGAAGCAGAGTGCGGAAGCGGAAGTGTGAGAACTCCAGCCTTCCTCAGTACACAGTCAAGACCTGGGTAGCGCTTGCCCCTCCGTATGAGTGCGGACCAATTGTGCTTCACTTGGAAATACTGGTGGTTAACGCTCCTGTTACACCCAGGTGCCCTTATTCTTGGCATTATTTTTCTCATTTTACTCAACGTGCTGGAGGAAATGGTCTCTGTACTTTGTTCTCTGTCCGTGCTCCATACTCCATGTCCTCTGAATAACCTACATCTGGTCAAGTTTTCCTGTACCTCCCTTGTACAATTCAGAGGAATTTTTTTAACAGCTATTTTGTACATGCAAGTTTTTTAGTACTTTAATTCTAGAAAACACATTTTTAAAATAGGATGGAATCCCACCATGTCTTTGTTTCTCTTTTTTTTAATTATATTAATTGGGTTGTCTCAATACAGGGATTGATAGCTATATTAAAGATCTTGCAAAAACAAGTAATTTTGCAATATGTGTCCATTAACAGTGTCCTACCTATTCCTGTTTCTGACAGCACCATCACCCTTGAGCCACTCTTGACCATTGTGAAGAACAAATGTCTGTTAGAAACAACATTTTTTATAATAGGACCTGTAGTATAGCTGCATGTCACAGCAAAATGCCCCCAAAAATTCAAAACATGACCCTTGAGCCACTTTGGACAATTGTGAAGAACAAATGTCTGTTAGAAACAACATTTTTTTATAATAGGACCTGTAGTATAGCTGCATGTCACAGCAAAATGCCCCCAAAAATTCAAAACATGACCCATGAGCCACTTTTGACAATTGTGAAGAACAAATGTCTATTAGAAACAAATTTTTTTAGAATAGGACCTGTAGTATTGCTGCATTTCAAAGCAGCATGACCCAAAAAATTATAAATATGACTTCTCAGCCACTGTTAAAAATTGTGAGGGAGAAATGCCACTTAAAAGCCACATTTCTGTTCCAAAGGACCATAATTATTGCTGTATCTCACAGCAACATGACCCCAAAAAATTATAAATATGACTTCTCAGCCACTGTTAAAAATTGTGAGGCAACATTACATGACCCCAAAACCATTGACAATGCGAAAAATTCTAAAGATGAAAGGCCACATGTATGAAGCTCGCCGGGTCGAGGCGTCGTTTTCCGCCAGTTTCCCGGCGGAATCTGTGCCTGATTTATGTCGGGGATGGGCCGCGCTCATGCATATCATGTAAAGTCCGCCGCGCCTCGCCAGCGTGTCGGGCGCAGTGTGGGAATGAGGCGAAGTTCGGCGCTGCGTCTGAGATTGTCCGCCGGAGGTAGTGCCCTCATACATGCGGGGAAAAGTCCGCCGCGCCTCGCCAGTGTGTGGGGCGCAGTGCGGGACTTAGGCGCCGTGCGGGACTGCGCCGAAAATCTGTTCCGATGCGAGACAGGCTGGAGCGGCGAGAAATTATTCCACATGTCGGTGCGGAGTATAAATCCAAAATCGCCTTTATAAAGGCGTTCTACATTCTCAGGAAAAGAGCTGAAACACATAAAATAAAAATTACATAAAACAAAATCACTTTCCAATATCCTAAGTCAAGAATTAGGATATTGGAAATGGCCGGGAAATACAGTATTTCAAATTCTGAAACCTATTCTCATTGGTCGCCAGAAACCGGTAAATCAGAATAGGAGCGACACAACTATTAAAACCTATGGGGCAGGATTGACCAATCAGAATCCACGGCGGGACTGTTCAAAATACAAAAAAAAGCAAAAAACCCGCTGATTGGCTGAGATAAGGGGGGTTTGGGGCTTTTCTCAGCCAATCAAAAAGGGCGAAAAAAGCCCCCTTCAGGCTATGGAGAAGTTTAGCCCCAATAAAAATCCGAGCGAAAAAGCCCCCATTTTTACCCCTAGGGGGAAGTTACCCCTAGAGATTGGGCAAATTTGGGTTTTCTAAAGAAGGGGAAATTCGTTAAAAATTTCAGGAAAACTTGGGTTCCCGGAACGAAGTCGAACTTTGGGGTACTTGGGGTAAAACAAAAGTGTTGCTTTTAAATTGAAAAAATGGCGGCAAAAGCACAGGGCGCTACATGGTCCCAAAGCACTCTGGGAAAAGAAGGGCATACCTCCCATGAAATGTGCGAGGTAAAGCCAATCAGAGACCGCGGGGGTTCTTTTTGACTCACCGCACAATTTTAAGTCCGGGTGTGACGCCGGAACCCACACCCCCCTCCACTGGCTCACAGGGAAGGTGCTCCCGGCGATAGCTTTTAAACGAAGAACAAAATTTTATACAGCTTTTTTTGGGGGTTTTCCCTCATTTGTCCAAGACTGTTCTTTTAATTTTCTTTTTAAAAATTTTTTTTGGGGGTTTTGGATTTTGAAATCCAGTGGGGCGTCCACTGCGCTGAAATAAACATTTAATACCCCAATGGGACCCTAACCATTTTCCTGTTGTATTAAATTTAAAGAAACAGTTTTTTTTACAATACAAATACCATTTTCTTTTTTGGCGGGCTAAATTCTTTTTGCGCAATTTCCCAAAAGGGGGGTTCAATTAACTTTTTTTTGATGGGGGCGACCCCAAGAAACCGTTTTTTTTCAACCCAAAATATTAAATTTTTCCTGAAGCCTAATTCCCCAAAAAAAGGGTTTAATTAAAAATTTTATCTCTTGTTGTGTGGCGTAAAAAACACGCACTTGTAATACGCAAAAAAAGCAAACTTTTTTGGGGGGGCTCCTTTCCCTTTGGGCGCAATATACATCCGGGGGTTTTAATTTAAAGCGTTGTTTTGCTGGGTCTGACCCAAGAAACCTTTTTTTAAACCCAAAAAGAAAAAAAAAAAATTTTTTTTTTTTTTCCTGTACCTAATGCACAAGCAAAGGAAAATTACAACTTTTTTACCCTTTTGTTGTGGGGCTAAAAAAACCCCAAAATTTTTAAACCACGCTAAAAAAGCTACTATTTTGGGGGGCCTAAATTTTTTTTGGGGCCCCATTTTACATCCGGGGGTTTTAAATAGCGTTTTTTTTTGCTGGTGTGCTGCCCCCAAAAACCCGTTTTTTTTCAACCCCAAAATATATACATTTTTCCTGTAGAAAAAATTCACAAGAAAAGGGTTTAAAATTTACAACTGAAAACTCTTGTTGGGGGCCCTAAAAAACACCAATTGAAAACACGCTACAAAGCTACTATTTTGTGGGAAACAATTCTTTGGGTGAAATTTACATCCGGGGAAAAAAATTTAAAAGCGTTTTTTTTGCTGGTTTTGGGACAAAAAAAAAACCGCCCTTTTTCAACCCAAAAAATAAAATTTTTTTTTCCTGAAACCAATTTTAAAGTCCAAGGTTAATTAAGCCTTTTTGTGCTTTTACATTTAGTAAAACACACAGTGTTTTTTAAACGACCCCAACAAGTAAATTTTTCCCCCGGGCCATTTGTGAGCGCAATTTATTTTCCCAAGGGTTCCCAAGCTTGTTACGGGGTTCTTTTTGGGAAAGTAAAAAAGGGGGTTTGTATATTTATCATATACAAATATCTCATAAAACTGTCTGAAACATTTTAACAAACAGTATGCAACAAAAGAGGGGGCAGGTTTCTGAAACCTGCGAGGGCATGGCACAAAAAATTCCGGGAACAGGCCCGGGTCACAGCATACAAGGGGACGTCGCAGAAGGGTCACCGGTGAGGCCACAACTCCCCGCTGTCATCTAGGGGCCGTGGTTGTTCACAACCCAAGGGTTCTTGATTGGTTGACTGGGTTCATCCTTTTTCCCCCGATGCATCTAAACAACCCCAGCCAAGATTCGGGGGGAAACCTCAACAAAACCATTATTTTGGGCAGGGCCCCGGGGAGGGGGCCACGGCCCCACCTGCCCTCACCCCCCTCTGCCCCACCCGGGGTTCCCCTAAAGCCAAAAAACTACTATGGTCTGGGCTCAGCGCCACTAAAAGGGGGGTTTGAAAAATTTTTGGGGGGGGAAAGCCCAGCAGTTTACTTGGCAGCGAAGAAAGGGGGCCAATTTTCGCCGCTTTTTCCCGTAGGCGGCAAAGTTTTAGATTTTAAAGGGTGGCATAGGAGGTCATGTTGTGAAAAGGTCAGCCTCGGCATACCAAGACCGGTGATGGGACAGCAGAAAAGTTTAAACCCAAAAGATGATGATGTAGCCGACCGAAACTTGGGACCCGGGGTGGGGCCAAGGGCTTCATCATCGCAGGAGAATAGGGCTTTCAGCTTGCGCTTCGGGCGCAAAAGCGCCACAAGCGAGTCTGGGGCCCGTGATTCACAGGATACGGGAAAAGTGTGGGGTCGGGACCAAACCGGCCCAACCCCCGGGGTTTTAAAAAAACCCGTTTTTGGCAGGTCCAAAAAGTAGAAGCACAGGGTCGGGCGGGGCAGCGGCGGCAGAAAGTCACTCATTGTGGAGCTTTGGGCGGAAAAAATCCATACTGGGCGGTGGGAAAGTTCTTTCAAAGACCCCGGGTGGAGCCAAAAAAAAAATTTGGAAAGGTAAATTGGGCAAAAAAGGAAGCGGCCAAAGGGAGCTAACGAGCACCACGGCCCCTGCCGCCCAACAAAATAAAGCTCACCACCCGGGGGGGGCCGGGAGAAACGTGGCTCAGATTGGTGGCCATCCTGCCGCCGCACAAAAGCAGCAGCACGCCCAGTGGAATGAAATCCATTGCACCCAAACAAGGCCCACCACCTCTGCAGAAGGAACTGTTTCCTTTGACATATCCCCTCCAATGCTTCTGCCCCTCGCAACCAGGGGCGCCAGGGGCCCTTCAGCGAGGCGTTTTGCAAAGAGACAACATATGCCCAACCACCTAAGTTCAGCAGTTTTGACCGGGGTTTTCCTGCCCCAATTTTTTGGTATTGCAGTCCTCCCTTTTTTCCCCCCCCCAAATGGTGGACCTGAAACCTTCAGAGAAAAAAGGGTTTTCCGGGCCGGATGGAGATTTCCAAGCCAAATTTCCCTTTTCCAAAAAGGCATCCCAGAAACTTCAAAAATATTAAAAAGGGAAAGGGGGGCCCAGTCCTTAGCTTATGGGTTTTTTTCCCAAAGGTCACGCAGCGGGGGACGTGGGGAAACTGAAACTAGGGTTAAAGGGGCCAGTACTTTCCCTTTTTAACGGCCCACGGGTAAAATGTGCTTTCCACCCAGGAAACCCCAAAAATTTTGGACGGGGAAAAGCCGCTTTCCCCCTCCAGGGTTGTAAAACCCTCTGCACCGCCCAAATGTCCGCCCCCCCCCTCCACCACCACCACCATCTAAGCCCCACAAGTATTTCTCCATCATACCACAGGGTTAGGGAACGGGCGGTGCCCCCCACGAGATCAACACCGGGTTTTTCCCCTCGGCGAACGAAGTCACACAGGGGGGGAACTGTTTCCGGTCATGCACAAAAATCGATGGTGGCTTTCCCGCGCCAACTGCAAATGGGAACCATGGTGACGGAAAATGGGGGGAAAACAGGTTTCCGCGTCCACCGGGGAGGGAGGGTCCATGCCCCCTTGAAAATGGCGCACTTTGTTCAATCTGGGGTTTTTTTTGAAAAAAAAAAAAAGTTTTCCCTTTTTTTTAAAAAAAAAAAAAAAAAAAAAAAAAAAAAAAAAAAAGTAAAAAAAAAAAAAAAAACCCGATTTTCCCAAACATTCTAAAATGGCCAGGAAACTGTGCATTCACTTTTTTCCCCATTCGTAAAAAGCCGGGAACCCTCCCGAGTTGCAGCGGCAAAAAGGGCCCCCCCCAAACCCACACTCTGATATTGCGATTTTTCCACCCCGGGAAATTTCCAGCCGCACATTTTGGGGGACCGACTTTTAGAACAAAAAAAGGCCTTTAAACTTTTTTTTTTAAATGATCCAGGCAGACAAAAGGGAAAACTCCCCTGTGTAATTTTGATGTTAGCCATGGCACCCAAAGCGTGAACCTGCCTTTTTTTGGGGCCATTCGAGGAGGCGACGTTATTTTTCATTTGCCAGGGCTACGGGATGAATAACATAATTCCACTGCTTCATGCCGGGGAAACCCAGGAATGCTAAAAAAATCGCCCGGGGCAGGGCCTGGAAAACGTGGCACTACATCTCGGGGCCACATGACCCGGTGGGGACTAAATGGAGGGGGAGGAAGGGGGGACTTTGGGGAGCAAAAAGCATTGTCTGGTGAAATGAGGGGAAATTTTTTTACCCAGGTGCCCGGGAAGGGGAAAGGAAAGCAGGGGGCACGGAGGAGGTAGAGGGAGATGAGGAAGACAAGCAAAACCCCCCAAGCCCCGTTTGGGAGTTTTACAGTGAAATGGAGGCAGGGGGCCCCCGGGAGTCAACCTTTTGCAGATGGCCCGCAGCATGCTTATTTTCCGGGTATTTACAAACCGAATAGTCACATCCCCCAGAGGATGACTTCTGGGTTCCCACCCTAAAAAGGGCCCCTTGCAAAAGGCCAAAAATTTGGGGGCCCTTTTTTCCCCGCTATTGAGAGGGGGACAAACTCAAAAACATAGGGAAATCCTCCCCAAAACATTTGGCCCCCGCCGCCTATGTGCGGCATCGCCCTCCTGACAGTTTTGACCGGGGGTTCCTCACGCTCACGTACTACTGCCGCGGCGCTGGGGGAAGGGGGGGGGGTAGGACAATAAACCCGGGTCCATCATAAAAAACCTAAACTGGAGTCACTGATTTAGCAGCTTCCCCACCCCCTAAATGAGGAGGGGAGTCGCCAGCAGGCAAGCAGGACCTGGGGCAGTCCCTGAACCCAAAAGGTTTTTGGGCCCACTTGGACGCACCCTGCCACCTCAGTTAGAAGACCCTGGACTACTGGGGACCCAAAATTGGGTGGGGTTTTTCCGCAAATTTCCCCAGTTTTTGTGGAGAAGCTGTCCCGCCCACCCGTATGGGCATCCCGACCCGGGGGTTTCATTCGGCCGGGGGCCCCTCGTTACCCCAAGGAGAACCCCTTTTTCCCCCGGGAAAAGTGGAACACGACCTTTGGTTTAAGATGAATCAGGGGTGGACGGGCCCGGACCACACACCAATCCTTTAGGCCTTTAGTCTTGGGGTTTAAAAAAACCGCCCAGCCCCCATTCCCGATGCCCCCCAAACCCCCCCCCCTTTTAAAAAGCCACACAAACCCCCAAAAACCCCCCCCTGGTAAAAAAAAAATTTTAAAAAAAAAAAAAATTTATAAAAAAGGGGTGGGGGGAATTGGGAAAAAAAATTTGGGTTTATTGGTTGAAAATTTTTGTGAATTAATTTTTGCCCCGGGAAATTTGGAAGGTTTAAACATGTGTCATTTTGCCCCTGTCTGAACCCCAGCTGCGCTGTGGCTGCTGCCAAAGTCCTCCACACTGTTCTTTTTCCCCGCCCGACCCCCATTTCTGCTTCCGCCGTGAAACCCCCGCTCTCAAATTTATTGTGCACCGGGCTTTCCCCTGTTTTGCCCCCCTCCAAATTCATTTACCACTTTCCAAACCCCATGCGCTGCTGCCCAGACCTCCACACTGTTGAAATTTTGGGCCCCTCTTTTGGGCCCAAAACTGTTTTTTTTCCCCCTCCCAAAAGTCATTGTGCCACTGCCTGACCTCATACCCGCAGCCGCCGTGGGCCCCCCACACTGTGGGGGTTTTTTGCCACTCCGTGGCCCCAATCTGTTTTTCCACCTCCAAATGCATTGTGCCCCTGCCTGATCTCAAAACTGCTTCCGCCTGACCTCCCACTGTGTATTGGGGCCACTCTGTGGCCTAATACTGGTTTTGGGCCCCTACAGAATTTTCATTGTACCACTGCCTGTCTCATTTCGGGCCCGCCCCTGACCCCCCCACACTTTTGGGATTGTGCCACTCTGTGGGCCCAATACTGTTTTTTCCCCCTCCAAATGCATTGTCCACTGCCGATCTCATGCGCTGGGGTCGGACCTCCCCAAATGTATCAATTTTGCCACCCTGTGTCTAAAACTGTTTTTTCCGCCCCAAAAGTCATTGTGGGCCCCTGCCTGATCTCATGCTGCTGCCCTTTTTTACCTCCACACTGTATCTTTTGCCACCCCTGGGGGGGGGGGGGGGGGGGGGGGTGGGGGGGGGGGGCCTAATACTGTTTTGCCGCCCCTAGAATGTCATTGTGGGCCCCTGCCTGGGTCCAAAGCCGCTTTCGTGACCCCACACTGTATCATTGTGCCACCCGTGGCCTAAAAACGTTTTTTCCACCCCCCAGAATGTCTTGGGCCACTGCCCCGACCTCATAAATGCGCCGCCGTGACCTCCGTTCCATCATTGTGCCGTTCTGTGGGTTTCCCCGTGTTTTTCCACCCCCCAGAATGTCAATTTTCCACTGCCTGACCTCAAGCTGCTGGGCTGCCGCCGTTTACCTCCACACTCCTTTTCACTAAAGTTGCCACCTTTAGCTCTCAGCTTTTTTTTTTTCCACTTTCCCCTGGGATGACTTTAATTTAGGGACATTCCCGCTTGAGTTTTTTTTGGTTTAATTTTTCCCCCTTAAGTGCCCCGGGGGTTTTATATGAAACGATTCTAAAGCGGCGGCATCACCGCGTTGTCATACTAAAAAAAACAAATTTTAAAGAAGACCAAACCAAGCTCCCCCCCCGCATAATTTTAAACCCTGGCAAAAACGTTCTAAAACACCCTGCAGGCTCTGTGGGAGCCTGGAAATAGCTTTCTTTTTAACGCGATTCGTGCCGAAGTAATTCGGGAAAGAAACAAATTTTTGTCGGAAAAATTTTGGCGAAGTGACCGAATTTGAATTTTTGAGAAAAAACGCCCCCTCTAAAATTTAAAACCAATTTAGAATCCACCGCGGGGCAGTTCCCAAAAAAACATAAAAAAGGGAGAAACGAGCTGATTGGTTAAGCAGCGGGGGGTCGTTCCCCCCTTAGGGCCCAAACAAGGCCAGCCGCTTCCCATAGAGTTCTATGGGGGAAACCCAAATTTAAAAGAGGGGCCCGAAAATTTTGGGGCCAAAGGGAACGAGGGGACGCTCCCCATTTGGGGTTTTTTAATGCAATCGGGTAAAAAAGGGGTACAGGGCCTGAAATCTTTTTAAAAAAACACTACAAAAAAAGTTTCCCGGTGGGAAATATACAACGAATGCTAATATTGGGTAACGAAAAAAAAAAAAAAAGAAACCCCAAAAAACATGTTTATTTCTTTAATTTCATTAGCCAAGGATCAATATATAGGGGGCATCCCAAAAATAAAGAAATAAGCATGATTTTTCCTTTTTGATTTAAAAATTTTTTTTTTCGTTAGCCACATATTAGTAATTTTTTTTATAAAACACATCCCCCACAACTTCTTAAATGTTATAATTTAAATTTTAGCCCCGGACATTTTAACCAAATTTCATTAGAAAAACCCCTAGGAGCGTCCTCGCCCCTCCCAAATTTGGACCAAAATTTCGGGCCCCCTTTTTTAAATTTTGAGTCCCCCCTAGAACCTAGAGAAGCAAATCGCCCCCTCTTAGATTGGGCTAAAAACTTACGAGCCCCCGCTGCTTTTAAAACCCAAACCCGCCGTTTCTGCCTTTTTACGTATTTTGAACTGCCCGCCCTTTTTAATATATTTTTGGGGCCCTTTTTCCCCCATAATAGAATTTGGGGCCCCCGTCGCTCCTATTCTTATTTTGGGCAATTTCCTCCTCCAAGGAAACTAATGGGGAAAAACCCTTTTCCCCTCCTTTTTTCCCGATTGGCTGGTTTTATGCCCCCCACCAATTTAAAAAGCCTTTTATAAATTTGGGAAATACTGTCTTTTCCCCGGGAATTCTCTCTATGGGAATTCCCAGTACGCCGGGCCCCGGGGGACGAACCGTTTTTCGGCTTTTCTTAACGCTTTATTTTTTTAAAGAAATTTCTGGGCTTTATCTAGAATGTTTTTTCACTTTTCTAAAAAAAAATTTTTTGATTAAAAAAATTCATGCCACCCGGCGCTGAGGCCCGGGGATTTTTATGCCTCCAAACTCTCCATAAGTATAATGGGAAAGTAGCTCGCGCTCTATTGACCCAGCTAACCAGACCCCCCCTATCCCCAATAAGCTCCCTTTTCTGTGTTTTACCCGTATTTTGAATTATCCCGCCCTGGAATTTGGATTGGGCTACACTTTTTCCATAAAGGGTAAAGGGAAAATTTGCGCTCCTATTATGAAATTGGCTTTAGCTAGCCCCAGACCCCCCTATCTCCCAATCACCTTTTTAGCATTTTTTAAATGGGATTTTGAATTATCTCCCCCCCGGGATTTTGGAAATTTGGGCAATTCTTCCCCAAAAAGAATTTTAAAAAAGCTCCGATTCTGAATTTTTTGGGGGGTTTTTCTGCCGACCAATGAAAAAAGGGTTTTAATTTTTTAATTACTGTCTTTTCCCCCGGGGAAATTTTTCAATATCATATTTGTTGATATTGCGCCGTTTTCCCAGAGTTTTTGGGAAAAGTGATTTTTTTTTATAATGTTAATTTTTTTTGTTTCAGGGTTTTTTTCTTCCCGGGCAAATGTTTTTTTTTTTTTTTTCTTTTTTTTTTTTTTCCCCCTTCCCCCAAAAGGGCGAACCACATACCCCCTTCTGGGGGGTTGCCAATTTTTTCGAAACTTTGCCCTTTCCCCGCATGTTCGGATCCTGCTTCAACTTCGTCTTTTTGCCCGGGGGGATTTTTGAAACCCAAAAAAAAACCCGGTCTTTCTTTTCGGAGCCCGGCCCACGGGCCCCGATTTTTGGGGGGCCGCGGTTGGGACAAAAGCCTCGGGGAAAAACCCAGCCGCGGGGGCCCTCCCCCCGCCCCCCCGGGAAACCCCACAAACCCGGGCCCCCCCCACTGCCCCGGGCCCCCTTTTATGCGGCCGCAAACCGAAAGTGGCCCAACCTGCGTCCCAAAGGGGAAGGGGTTCGGACTGGGAGGCGCAGTGTACGCCAGAAAACAAAACATAAAGCCCTTCTTTAAAAATGTCCCCGAAATGAGTAAATGGAATAAAGGGTTTTGGGCTGAAACCCTTTTGGGGTTTTTTTCATCCCCTCACAGCAAAAAAACCAACAAAAAGAAATGTTTGGGGAAAAGAGAAAAAAATTGCAGTAAAAAATGATCATTTTAAAAATAATTTTTTTAAGGACCATTTCTGTTTGGGGAGGAAGTGAAATGACCACAAATAATCGGTGACCTTTGGCAATTGGGGGGGAACATCATCAAGAACCCCTGCCTAATTTATCTTTGATGAAAATCCCAAACGATCCCATAAATCTGTGGAAACCGGAGCGTTTGTTTGTA
>JAODAL010068595.1:0-16740 GCA_025379985.1 Phyllomedusa bahiana
ATCGTTTTTCCGCAGCCTAAACCTGCTTGAACCTACCTCCTACCGCTTCTGACTGAGGCACCCGGGAACCCCATGGCCCTTTAGATTCAACTTTTTACTTTCTTCCAGAATTTTTTTGGTCCTTAGAGAAAAAATTTTTCCGGGGTGCTCAGCACTTTTGGGGGGGAAATTTTTTTTTTTTTTTTTTTTTTGTTCAGAAAAAAAAAATAATTAAAACTTAAATGACAAAACTTAATAGTGGAAATTGCTCAAAAAGAATTAAAAACTTTTCTGACATCGTATATGTTTTCTTATTAACTGTATTGTATTTAAAAAAAATAATTGCAATGGAAAAATACCTGGAATCACAATGACTATGAAGGCCCTCTCCAAAATCCCTACTTTTCTCACTGTGGAAACAGAAAAACCCTCATGTTTCTCTCTTCTTTCTCTGTTTTACCCTGCAACTCCTTCTTATCGGTTTTCCCCCTTTAAAACTTCCCCCTCCCCAATCTGTCCTGAATGCAGCACCGGGCTGTCTTTCTTCCAGCCGTTATGAGCCTCTCCCCTGGTATCATGCACTTTCCCTTTCAGTACAGGTACAGTAAAACTAACACTTCACCCAAAAGCCTACACCTGCTCCCCCCCAATCCCTCCTAGCCCCTCTGTCTACCCCCTCCCCGGCTCCCGCTTGCGATAAAATTCAGTTACATTCCTAAAAAATCCGAACCCCCATGCCCCCCAAGATTTCACCGGGCGGCACCCAAACTCTGAAAAATGCAACGCGGGCATCAGGCACATTTAAAACATTTTTAAAGGGGCCCTGAAAAAATCTTCTCGGGTCTGGCCCCACCAAGATCCCAAATGCACACCACATCTTCATCCCTGCACTTGGGCCTCACGGGACTTTTTGTTAAAATGTACATCCCGGGGCAGGTTCATCCCTTTTTTATGTAAACCACCCCCTATTTATGAAACTGGCCCGGGCCATTGTAAACTTGGCAATTCTTACCCTATGTTTCACCCCTACACCCTAATGATTGTAAGCTCTACGGCAGGGGCCCCAACCTTTTTGTTCCCTTTGTAAATATTTTAATGTTGGTTTGTCGTTAACCTCTAAATTTTAAAGTGCTGCGGAATATTTGGCGCTATATAAAAAAAAAATTATTATTATTTTTATTTTAACTAAAAAAGAATGCTTTGTTATTAAGGTCATGTAACATTTCTTTAAAAACCAACCCCAAAAGCAACATCTAATATTATATAACTGCCAATTCTTATAAGACCTAGAACTCTTTCTTGATATTCCCAGTACCACTTAATATACGTATCAAAACCCCAAATTATAAAAAAGATACAGAAAAAGGGCGTGCCCCGGGGGTGCAGATCGCTCGCTCCCGGGGCCCTGCAGCCGAGGGCCCCCCAAAAAGCCCTTCTCCCACATAAGGAGACACCCTTTTAAGGGGCACATGGTACTGGGGGCCCCTTTTACTTTTGAAATAGGGCCAGGAGCTTCAAGTGACCCCTCGCTAGACACACACTATACCTAAATGAGATACAGAATGGGGGAGGGGGGCTGTGCATTTTTTTTTTAATTGGTGGGTAGGTTGTTTTTTTTTGTTTTTTTTTTTATTATGAAGTGGTGAAAAAAGACCTATGAAACCTGCAGATAAAAAAATTCTATGCCAAATGTGACCGCTTTGAATCAGGGGTGTCAAACTGCGGCCCTCCAGCTGTTGGGAAACTACAACTCCCATCATGCCCCTGTTATAGATTATACAAAGCATATGGGAGTTGTATTTTCCCAACGCGGGAGGGCCCATTTAGATTGTTACTTTTGTGTCGGTGTGATGTTTTATTTTGTTTCTATTAATTTGAAATCTGTGTTTTCTGTTGGGGGATTTTTATGTTAATTTTGTATCGCCTTTAAATAAAACAAAAAATGGGACTTTATTTACTCAAAAAACACTGAAAATTTTTGGGCTATTCAAGTCCAGGGCTGGTAGACGGGCCCCCAACAGGTACTCACCTAAGGCTACCGGGGGAAAATGAAGGTGCAAAATGCTAGGGGAAAGTTAATGATAAAAAACGCACATTCGTTTAATCCCTGTTCCCCAGAATGAGAAAACCCCGCAGTATAATGCTGGGGAGAGGTTAGCCTGGTTTAGACACGGGGGGTAGCTTCCTGGTCAACTTATTTCTAAAAGGTTGGACCCAGACCCCCTAGGTGATGGGCTGTGATCTTCAGCCAGTTGGGTTCGGGGTTTGGGGGGCACGGGAAACTTTTCCGGGAAACAGGACCTTTGGGGGGAGTAGTATTATTGGGAGGAGTAGTTGGAGTAGAGTGTTAGGTGTTTGGTCGGATTTTCGGTGAATTCAGTATTTTGAATCTGCCTAAAATCCACAAAAACCCGGCTGGGGGACCTAATTTTAAAAAACCCCGCTGTAGTCTACACAGCACAGATTTGCTGGTTTCCTAAACTGCCAGCCGTCCGGCAGAATATAGAGCATGTTCTATATTCTGCAGGACTCCTGTCGGACTCCTGTAGCCCCGATAAATTTGGTTGGTGCTGTTTCCCCCACATTATTGTTGCACTTTGATAAAAGACCCTGCGACAAAAGTTAGAAGAAAGGTTTTCTATAAAGGGGAGGAAATTAGGAAAAACAACAATACAACTATAATATTCTTAGATGAGATTTTTGAAATGTTATAATTTTTAATGACTGTGACCTATTAACTCCTTTTCATTTTCATAAAAAAAAAATTGATTAAAAAAAAAAAAATGTAATGATTTCCTCATGTTTAGAATTAGAACGGCTATAATTCCTAGTAGGTACACGAATTTAAAAGTATTTAAACATTATTATTTTTTAAAATTAATATTCCTATTAGTGGAGCCAGACTCTATTGGAATTTTTTTTTTTTTTTAAATCAGCCTATAATTATATTTAATAAACTAAACTTTTTCTATAGAATCTTAGAAATGCTTTAGATAGAAAAAAGTTTACAAATCTTTTTCTTTTATGTTTTTTTGGGTTTTTGATCAAATATTTTTGTGAACATAAAAAATTTAAAAATATAATACATTTTTCCCCAAATAGATGGTAAATTAAAACTCCCCAATCCTAAGGGGCCTACCTCTAAGACCCCATAAAAATTTCCCCCCACCTCTCCCCCTAACACCCATAACTTTTCCCCCCACCTCTCCTATAAGACCCCATAAAATGCCCACACGCTCTCCTATAAGACCTATTTAAAATGCCACACACTCTCCTATAACACCTTAACACCCAAACGCTCTCCAAAAGACCTAAAACATGGGCCCACCCCCCTCCCCCTATAAACCTATAACATTTCCCACACGCTCTCCTAAAAACACCTATAACATGCCCACACGCCTCCCTATAAGAAACCTTTTTTAACATGCCCCCAAAAAAACCTCCCTTAAAAAACACCTTTTAAAATGTCCCCCAAAAGCTCCTCCTTAAACCTATAACATGGCCCCCACCTCTCCAAAAAACCTATAACATGCCCACACGCTCTCCTATTTAAAACCCATAACCCTGCCCCCCCCCCTCTCCTATAAGACCAAAAACACCCCCCACGCCTCCCTATAACCCTATAACCTGTCCACAAAGCTCTCTTAAGCCTAAACATTTTTCCCCACGCTCTCCTATAAACCATAACCCGGGCCCCCAAAGCCCTCCTATAAGACCTAAAACAACCCACACCTCTCCAATTTAAAACCAAAAACAAGCCCCCCAAACCCCCTATAAACCTATAACCTGCCCACAAAGCTCCTTTCCATAACACCTAATTTAAAATGCCCCACGCTCTTTCCCATAACACCCTTAACATGCCCACACCCCACCCAAAAAGACCAAAAACATGCCCACACCCCTCCTATAAAAAAACCCATAACCCTGCCCACACGCTCTTTCCCATAAAAACCTATAACAGCCCCCCCACGCTCCCCCTATAAGACCTATAACATGGCCCCCCCCCCCCCCCACCCCTCCCCCTATAAACCTATAACATGGGCCCCCACCTCTCCTATAAGACCTAAAACAAGCCCACCCGCCCTCCTATAAGACCTATAAAATGCCCACTTACCCTCCTATATTTACCTTAACCCTGTCCACACCCCCCTCCTATAAAAACCCCAAAAAACAAGTCCACACCTCTCCCCAATAAACCCCCAAAACATGCCCACATGCTCTTTCCTATAAGAAAATATAACAGCCCACACTCTCCCCCTATAAGACCTATAACAACCCACCCCCTCCCAATTAAGACCCCAAACATGGCCCCACGCTCCCCCTAAAGACCTATAACATGCCCACACCTCTCCCCATCAGACCCCAAAAACCCGCCCCCACCCCTCCTTTAAACCCAAACATGTCCCCCACGCTTTTCCTATAAAAACCCAAAAACATGCCCAAAACCCTCTCCTATTTCCCCCCATAAAAATCCCACACACTCTCCAAAACACCTAAACAGCCCACCCACTCTCCTATAAAACCTAAACCCTTCCCCCCACTCTCCTATAAAATTTCCCAAAACCTCTCCCTTTAAAATGCCCCCCACGCTTCCCTTTATAAGACCAAAAACATGGTTTCCAAAAGCTCCCCTAAACACCTAAAACATTCCACACCCTCTCCCATAAGACCTATAAAATGGCCCCCACACTCTCCTATAAGAACCCATAACCAAAATTTTCCCCCAAAGCTCTCCTATAACACCTTAACCCGCCCACAAAGCTCTTTCCAAAAAGACCTATAACATCCCCCAAAACCCAACCTATAAGACCCATAACCAACCCACACCTCCCCCTAAAGACCTAAAACATCCCCCAACCCCCCCTAAAAACCCCATAACCTGCCCCCCACCCCCCTCCTATAAACCCCAAACCCTTTCCCACACCCCATCCCCATAACACCTATAACATGCCCCCACGCCTCCTATAAGATCTATAACCCTGCCCACAACGCTCCCTATAACACCTATAACAGCCCCACGCTCCTCCAAAACACCTATAAAAAGCCCCCACGCCTCCTTTTAACAAACCCCTTTAAAAATGCCCCAAAACGCTCTCCCAAAACACCTATAACACCCACACGCCCCCTCCTATAAAACCCCAAAAAATGCCCACACCCCCTCCTAAAAAAACCCTTTTAACATTGGGCCCCCCGCTTCCTAAACACCTATAACAAAGCCCACACGCCCTCCCCAAAACACCTTTAAAAAATGCCCACCCCGCTCTCCTATATACCTATAACCCTTTTTCCCCACCTCCCCCTATAAGAATCTAAAACATGGGCCCCCACGCTCTCCTTTTAAAAACCTATAACCCTGCCCACACGCTCTCCAATAAGACCTATAACAAACCCACACCTCTCCTATTTAAAACCTTTTAACCAAACCCCCCACGCTCTCCTAAAAAGACCAAAAACAAAGCCCACACGCTTTTCCTATAAAATCTATAACATTCCCCACCCCTCTCCCCATAACACCTAAAAAATGCCCACACCACTCCTAAAACACCTATAACAAAAAAAGCCCACACCTCCCAAAAAACCTATAACCTGCCCCCACGCTCCCCCTATTTAAAACCTATAAAATGCCCCACCTCCCCCTATAAACCCCTTTAAAATGCCCATAACCCCTCCCTATAAAAACCTATCAAATTTCCCACACCTTTTCCCCATAAAACCTATAACAACCCACACTCCTCCAAAAAAACCTTTTAAAAAATCCCACACGCTTTTCCAAAAACACCTATAACATGCCCACACCAAACCCCCCAAAAAACCTAAAAACAACCCACACGCTCTCCATAAACCTAAAACATGCCCACACGCTCTCCTATAAGAACCCCATAACATGCCCCCACGCTCTCCAAAAACACCCAAAAAAATTTCCCCACGCTCTCCTATAAAAATACCCACACGCTCCCTATAAAAAAAACCCCCCACGCTCTCCAAAAACAAGCCCCCCAAACCCCTCCCCCTTTTAAAATCTTTTTAAAAATGCCCCCCCACCTTTCCTATAACACCTATAACATGCCCACCGCTCCCTATAACCCCCTATAACATGCCCCACGCTCTCCTAAACTTTTTCCCCCCACGCTCTCCCCATAACACCAAAAACAAGAAACCCCCACGCTTTTCCCCAAATCAACCCATAAAAAACCCACATGCCTCCTATAAAATGGCCCCCCAAAGCCCCTCCAAAAAATGCCCACACCCCCTAAACAATGCCCCCCACGCCCCCTCCTAAAAAGACCTATAACATGCCCACACGTCCTCCTATAAAAACCAAAAAAATGCCCACACCCCTCTCCAAAAAGACCTATAACAAACCCCCCAAACCCTCCTATAACATGTCCCCCACGCTCTCCCCAAAAACATTCCCCCCACGCTTTTCCTATAACAAAGGGCCCCCACGCTCTCCTAAAAAACACCTATAACCCCCACACCCTCTCCTAAAAAAATGCCCACCCCTTTCCTATAACAAGTCCAAAACCCCCCCGCTCTCCTATAAGACCTATAACCTGTCCACACGCTCCCCCTTAACACCTTTAACATGCCCACCCGCTCCCCCAAAAGAAACCCATAAAAATGGCCCCCACCTCTCCTAAACATGTCCCCACCTTTTCCAAACATGCCCACACGCTCCCCAAAAAACATGCCCCCAGGCCTCCCTAAAAACTTTCCCACACCTTCCCAAAAAAATGCCCACACCCCTCCCTACAACACCTTTAAAAATGCCCACACGCTCTTTCCCATAACATGCCCCCCCCCTCTCCCCACAACACCTATTTCCCTTCCCACACGCTCCCCCTATAACCCTGCCCACCCCACTCCAAAAACATGCCCACACCTTCCTATAACATGCCCAACCCCTCTCCTAAAAAATGCCCACAGGCCCCTCCTATAATTGCCCACCACGCTCCCCTATAACACCTTAAAATACCCACAAAGCTCTCCCCATAACCCCTATAACATGCCCACACGCTCTCCTATAACACCTATAACAATCCCACACCTCTCCTATAACATTTCCCACCGGGTCCCAAAAAACACCATAACAAGCCCCCCAAAGCCCCCCTATAACACCTATTTAAAATGCCCACACTCTCTCCTAAACATGCCCAAACCTCTCCTATAAGACCTATAAAAAATGCCCCACACGCCCCCTATAAACCATAACATGCCCACACGCTCCCAAAACACCTATAACATGCCCCCAAGCTCTCCCCATATGACCCCATAACATGTCCCCCAAACCCCCCAATTTAAAACCTATAACATACCCACACGCCTTTCCCTTAAAAACCTATAAAAACCCACAAAGCTCCCTATAAGACCTAAAACAACCCACAAACCCCCCTCCCAAAAAAAACCATAACCCCTGCCCCCCACTCTCTCCTATAACACCTATAAAAAATGCCCAACCCCTCTCCTATAAAACCTATAACAAAGCCCACACGGGCCCCCCTATAAGACCCCAAAAAACATGCCCCCCACCTCTCCTAAAAACACCAAAAAACAGGGCCCCCACCCCTCCTATAAGACCTATAACGCCCACACGCCCTCCCAAAAAGACCTATAACATTTCCCACCCACCCTATAAGACCTTTTAACAAAGCCCCCCCACGCTCTCCTAAAACCCTATAACATGCCCACACCTCTCCTAAACCCCTATAAAAAATGCCCAAAACGCCTCCTTAAGACCTAAAACATGCCCACAACCCCTCTTTTTCCAAAAGAAAATATAACATGGCCCCCCCCGCTCTCCTATAACATGCCCACACGCTACCTATAAACCCAAAAAAATGCCCACACCTCTCCAAAAAGACCTATAACTTCCCCCCACCTCCCCCCATAAAATTGCCCACACACCCCTATAACACCTATAACAAGCCCAAACCCCTCTCCTATAACACCTATAACTTTTTCCCCCCCGCTCTCCTAAGAAACCCATAACATGCCCAAACGCTCTTTCCCATAAGACCCAAAAACAAGTCCCACAACCCCTCCTATAACAAACCAATTTAAAATGCCCACCCCGGGTCTCCTATATACCCTAAAACAAGCCCCACGCTCTCCTATAACACCTATAAAAATTCCCAACGCTCTTTCCCATAAAAACCTTTTAACAGCCCACACGCTCTCCCAAAAACACCCCAAAAACCCCCTGCCCACCCCACTCCCTATAAGACCTAAAAACATTCCCACACCCTCCTAAACACCTATAACCCGCCCACACACTCTCCAAAAACACCTATAACATGCCCACACCTTCCATAACACCTATAAACCGCCCCCAAAGCCTTCCCCATAACGCCCACACGCCCCTCCTATAACCCTGCCCCCAAAGCTCTCCTAAAAAACCTGGGCCCCCACGCTCTCCTTTTAAACCCCCAAAAAACATGCCCCCACCTCTTTCCCATAACATGCCCCCCACGCTCTCCTATAACCCTATAAACTTGGCCCCCCACGCTTCCATTTAAAATGCCCCCACCTCTCCTATAAATGCCCACACGCTCTCCTATAACACCTTTTAAAAAATTTCCCCCCCACCTCTCCCTTTTAACATGGCCCCCCACCTCTCCTATAAGACCTAAAAACATGCCCACCCCCTCCTATAAGACCTATAACATCCCCCCCCTCTCTCCTATAAAACCCCATAACATGCCCCCCCAAACCCCTCCAAAAACACCTATAACATACCCACACGCCCCCCCCTATAACCCCCATAACACCCACACCCTCCCAAAAAACACCTAATTTTAAAAGGGCCCCCACCTTCCTATAACCCCCATAACATACCCCCCACGCCCTCCCCATTTAAAACCTATAAAAAAAAACCCACACGCTCTCCAAAAGACCCCCATAAATTTCCCACACGCTCCCTAAAAAACACCTTTTAACATAAACCCCCAAAGGGCCCCCTATAACCCCTATAACATGCCCAAAACGCCTCCTAAACACCTATAACAGGGCCCCACCTCTCCTAAACAAAGCCCACACGCTCTCCTAGAAACCTATAACATACCCACACGCCCCCCTATAGACCAAAAACAAAGCCCCCCCACGCCCTCCTATAAACCTATAACATACCCCCACGCTCTTTCCCATAAGAAAATATAACCCTTTCCCCCACGCCTCCTATAACCCCCATAAAAATTTCCCACACCCCTTTTCCCCAAAACATTTCCCACACGCTCCCCCAAAACTCCTAAAAAAGCCCACACCCTCTCCTATAACACCTATAACATGCCCCCACACTCTCCCCAATTTTTACCTATAACAGCCCACACACCTCCAAAAAACCCTTTTAACATCCCCCCACACTCTCCTCTTAAAAACCTATAACATTCCCACCCCCCCTCTCCAAAAACATTCCCACACGCTCTCCGATAAATCCCCATAAAAGCCCACACCTCTCCCATAAAACCTTTAAAAAAAGCACACACGCCTTCCCCAAAACACCAAAAACATACCACCCCGCCCCTCCTATAACCTGCCCACACGCTCTCCTATAACACCTTTTAAAAAATAACCCCCCACGCTCTCCAAAAAAACATGCCCCCCACCTCTCCTTAACACCCTAAACAAACCCACACCCCTCTCCCCAAAACCCTGCCCCACCCTCTCCTAAAAGAAAACCCATAACCAAAACCCACACCCCCCCTATAAAACCTAAAAACCTCCCACACGGGTCCCCCTAAAGACCTATAACATTCCCCCACGCTCTCCTATAACACCTATAACATTCCCCACGCTCTTTCCATAACACCTATAACATGCCCACACGCTCTCCTAAAACACCTATAACATGCCCACACTCTCTCCTATAACCCCTAAACAAGCCCACACCTCTCCTTAACACCTATAACATGCCCACACCCTCTCCTAAAAACACCCCATAAAATGCCCCCACCTCTCCTAAACACCTAAAACAATTTCCCCCCCCCCCCCACCCCTCCTATAAGACATATAACAAACCCACACGCCTCCATACACCTATAAAATGCCCCCCCCGCTCTCCCCAAAAAGAAACCCAAAAACATGCCCACACCTCCCTAAAACACCATAACATGCCCCCCACGTCTCCTATAAGACCTATAACATCCCAAAACCCCTCTCCTTTATCACCTAAAACATGCCCACACGCCCCTCCTATAAGGGCCTATAAAATGCCACCCCGCTCTCCCCAAAAACACCTATAAATGCCCCCACGCTCTCCTTAAACCTATAACAAGCCCACCCCTCTCCCCAAAAAGACCTAAAAACATACCCACACCTCCCCCCTATATGAACCCCATAAAAATGCCCCCCACACCTCCATAACACCTAAAAACATGCCCCAAAACGGGCCTTTCCCATAACCCCTATAACCCTGCCCCCCCCACACTCTCCTTAAAACCTTAACATCCCACCAAACCCTCCTAAAACACCTTAAAATGCCCCAAAACACTCTCCTATTAACACCTATAACATTGCCCACACGCTCTCCTATAACATTCCCCCACCGCTCTCCTATAACATGCCCACACGCCCCTCCTAAACCTGCCCCCACGGGTCTCCTTTAACCCCTATAAAAATGCCCCCACGCTCCCCCCAAAAACTTCCCACACCTCCCTAAAACAAAGCCCACCCCGCTTTTCCTATAAACCTAATAACTTGGCCCCCCACGCTCCCCTATAACATGCCACACCCTCCTATAACATCCCACAACCCCTCCTAAAACCCCCAAAAACAGCCCACACCCCTCCCAAAACCAACCCACACCCTCCCAAAAAAAATCCCCCCCCGCTCTCCTATAAAACCTATAAAAATTCCCCCCCCCTCCCTTAAAAACACCTATAACATCCCACACGCTCTCCTATAACATTTCCCCCCAAACCCCCTCCCTAAAACATTCCCCCACCTCTCCAATAACTTGCCCACACGCTCCCCTATAACTTCCCACCGCTCTTACTGGTCGGGTCCCGGCCCCCTCAAATGCCATTTTTTTGGGTCGTTCCCCTTTTAAAACTGATCCCACTACGTAGGACAATCCCTATTTCTTTTTCACATCCGCCCCCTCCCGGAGCCCAATTTCGTCAAAAATAACAAATCATTATTTAATAAACAATCTTTTTTCCCTCCCCGGGGGCTCGGAAGCACTACACTGTGGAATAAACAAAGTTGATGATTAGCAGAAGAGTTCTATCAGTCCGTTCCATGAATTTGGACACGACACAAATTTGGTTTTTTTCCCCCTTTTTTTGAATCCTTTCGGGTTTTTTTTTTTTTTTTTTTTTTTTTTTTAGTTTTTAATGGACATAAAGTCCAGATTTCCCTTTTATTAGGGACCACATTAAATTGGATAAGGGGGTTTTGGGGTTTCACTGCTTTTCCGCTCCCCCTTTTAAAAAGGGACCCAAAAGTATGAAAAAATTAAATAAAATTTTCCTTTCAAAACCTTTTATAAACCCTTTGGGTTTATAGTGACGCTTGAAAAGTCTTGAGCCCATGGACATCACCATTGCGGCTTGGGCCCCTTGTGGGGACCACAATAAAACATGGAGAAAAAGAAGGAAAAAAAAAAACCCCGAGGACTTAGAACCAAATTTGGGGAAGCCTGAGCAATCCAAGGTTCAAATCCATCTCCCCAAAAAACCTGAATGTTCCCCTGGGTTTTTTACCGTGCCCAGTGTTCACAAGAATTTTTAAACCCTGGGCACTGTGGTAACCCCCTAGGCATGTGGCTAACCTCCCAATTTTTAAAGCCCATGGGGACTGTTGGGTTAACCTCCCAGATGGTAAAGGCCCATGGGCCGTGGGGCTAACCTCCCCATGGCATTGTGGGGTAACCTCCCCATGGCAAACGTGGCTAACCTTCCCCATTTCCCCCTGTGGCTAACCTCCCTGGCACTGGCTAAATCCCCATGCACTGTGGCTAACCTCCCCATGGCCGTGGCTAACCTCCCTTAAATGGCACTGTGCTAACCTCCCCCTGGCCTGTGGGTAACCTCCCCCAATGGCACTGGGGGCAACCTCCCCAGATGAAACCCCTGGCACTGTCAACCTCCCTAGATGTAAACCCATGGCACTGGGGGTTACCCCCCCAGTTTTAAAGCCCAGGGGCCTGTGGTAACCCCAGGGGCATTGGCAAACCTCCCATACTGTTTTACCTCCCTAGATTTGGACGGAAAAAAAAAATTTGACGAGAGATTTAACGCGGGATTGTGGGAGGGGGAAAAAGAAACTAACATCCAAACAAGTTCAAGGCCCTGCAGTCCGAGGGTACAACGTTCACCCCGTACTTCCGTCGCGTCTGAATGAAAAGGGACTTTATGGAAAAACCCAAAGGAAGACCCACTTTTTCCCACGGGCATAAAAAAAACCGGCGGGATTTTTGCCCAAACTTCCCTGAGAAAGCCAAAAACTTTGGAAATGTTCTTGGTCAAGACAAAAGTAAGTTTTTTGGGGAAAAGCATCAACATAGGTTTACAGGAAAAAAAAAAAGAGGATTCAAAAAAAAAAAAGGGTCCCTACAGTCAAAATGGGGAGGCTCCCGGATGTTTTGGGGTTGCTTTCTGCCTCTGGCACGGACGCTTGCCCTGGCATTGGATTATGAATCAAGCCCACCCCAGCAAAAGTGGGGCCTTAAAAGCTTCCCCCAAGGGTCTGGGTTTTCCCACAGGACAATGACCCAAAACCACTTAAAAAGGTAAAAAGGGTTTTGGAGAAAGCATGGAACTTCAAAAAGTGGCGCAATGAGTCCAGACCTAATCCCATAAACACCTGTGGAGAATCTACAATCCTTTTGGAAGGCCCCCTTTCAAAATCTCAGGGCCCTGACATTTGCCAAAGAAAAATGGTCTAAAATTCCCCCAAGTTTGTAAAAACTAAATTGATGGTCCCGGGAAGGGGGTTTCGTTTTATTTTGGCTAAAGGTTGTCTCCAAGTTTTTGGGCTGGGGGGGCCCAAATATTTTGCCCCAGCCCATTTTTGGAGTTTTGTGTGAAATGATCAATAAATTTTTTGATTTTTGTTCATTCTCTTTTTGTTTTTTTTCATTGAAAGCAAAATAAATGAAAAATTAATCCCAAAGAATTTGTATTGCACTCATTTTCAGGAAAAAAACTGACAAAATTGCAGGGGTGCCAATATTTTGGCCCCACTGTACACCACAGAGGAAAAAAATAAAAAACCCCAAAAACCTGAAAGCTGCATTTTTATGACCCCCTGTGAAAGTGGGCGAGTGCAGAAAACCGAGATCACTTGAAAGTGTGGGCAGCTTAAGCTTTTTTTTGACAAAAAAATGTAACCAAGAATCTAAAAGTTTTTCATGTATGATAAAGCAAAACTTCTTTAGGGATTTCCATGTAATGTATTGCCCTTTTTTGCATTGTCCCGCTTGGTGTTGGGTGTTTTATTTATTATAAATAAAATATATATTATAATAAAATATATATATAATATTATGTCATGCCGCAAATGCCAGTTAGAAAAAAAATTTTTTATTTGGTAATTTCTTTTTTCTAATGGGGGAAAAGGGGGCTCCATTTTTGGTTTTTTTGCCCCCCCACTTTTACAGGTTCATAAAATGCAGCTTGCAGGTCTGGGTTTTTTTTATTTTTTTCCTTCTGGATAATGGAGGTCGGTTGACCCCGTGAGAGGCCCGGATTTGGCTCTTTTTAGAGGTAAAGATAGTTGGACTGCCCCACCTGAATCACTTAAAGTCTGGGCAGCTTAAGCATTTTTTTATCAAAATATGTGAACAAGAATCTCAAAATTTTTTTTTCCCCCTGTTTAATCTCGCCTCGGTTTTACTGCAGCAGTTTTCAGTTTCTGTTTTTTTTTTGACCTTTCTTCTGAAATTTAGTTGTAATAAGTGTTGACGAAACGTTCTAAAAAAATTTAAGTTGAGTATAACATCCCAAATTTTTTTTAAAATCGAACCAAAAAAAACATTTTTTCTGTTCGTTAAGTAAATTCTGTTGACCGCCTTTTTAGTTTGGTTTCACGGGGTTCTGCACTTTGCCCCGGGCCCTCCAATAACCTTTTACTTTTTGGGGTCATCCAATCACCTTTCACCTTTTGGGGCCATCCAAACCCTTTGATTTAAAAAATACCTTTTTATTGGGGCCCCAATTTCACCTTTTCATTGGGGGCCATCCGCAAAAATTTTCCCCGATCTTGGGGCCTTTTCCCAAAATTTGACTTTTTGGCGGTCACCAATCCCTTTCTCCTTTTTGGGCCATCCAACACCCTTTTTGCCTTTGCGGCATCCATACCTTTCCACTTTGGGGCCCTCCCCAAACCCCCTTTCCTCCCCATGGGCGCCATCCAATCCCCTTTCCCCCTTTTGGCGCCACCAATCACCCTTTCTGCACTCTTGGCGCCCCCCAAACACCTTTTTGCATTTTGGCCCCTGCAATCACCTTTCTAAACTTTTTTTTGGGGCCATCCAATCACCTTTCACCTTTTGGGCACCCCCCAATCCCCCTTTTTGCATTTTTCGGCCACCCATCACCTTTCTGCCCTTTTGCGCCCTCCAAACACCTTTTTGCAATTTTTGGTGGCCCTCCAAACACCTTTCTGCACTTTTTTCCCCCATCCAATCACGAGAGCACATGAAAATGTCAAAAACTTCATCGCTGAGGTGTAGGGCTCTCTTGCTGTTAAGATCGCATACCATGTTATATATATTTTCCCCTGTATTGCTTTAAAAAAACCCTTTTCAGTCACTCTCTGTCTGTACACACTGCTCTTGTTGATAGCATTTTTCCCCCCCATAACAGCAATAGTTTTGGGGGTTTTTATGCTGGGTGCATCTTCCACACCCCGAAACCCGTTTTTTGGGACATTTGCAGGGAAAAATAACGCCCAACTTCTATACATATATATAAAAACAGGGGCTTGGTTTGTAAATCATAAATCAGTGCCCAAAAGTTAGTTTTTGCAGTATTGGGAGGAAAACCCTTTTAAAAACACACCGTCTCCAATCTCCATATACAAAGAAATATTTTTAAATAGTGGTTGGTTGGTAAAAAGTTATTTGATTTAAAGGGGTCGTCTCACTACAGGGATCGCTGCTTTTTATGTTAAAATCTTGCAAAAACAAGTCACTTTGCAATATGTGCCCATTAACAGTGTCCCTACCTATTCCCTAGATATCCCCTCCTTGTATGGGCTGCATCAGCTCCTCAGGTCGCTATAGCTACATACCTGTTCGGTCCCCCTTGATAGGCTGCCAGCGCTATCGCTATTAGCTACAGACCTGTTTGATCTCTTGATAGGAATGCCAAGCATTTTAAGGTCCCCCTTTATAGCTACAGACCTTGTTTGATCCCCATGGTACAAAGGGCTGACCGCCATTTTTGGGTTCCCCCTAAAAGCTACAGCCCTTTTCATTTCCTCTCCCCCCTATAAAATTTAATTTATAGGCTGCCCATTGCAACTGGCCCCCCAACCCAATTAAAAGCTACGGGACCTGTTCTCTCTCTCCTAATAGGCTGCCAGCACTGGTTGCTATAGCTACAGACCTGGCTTCTACTGCAGCCTAGTAGAAGCCAGTAAATGCTCCTGAATTCAAAATGAAACCATGAAAACAGGACTGAGGTGAGAGGAATCAATGTAGTGAGACAACCTCTTTAAGGCCACTGACAGGAGTATTGCCCTTACTGCCCTATTGGCACTCCTGCCAGTTACCTTGTGCCATTTCAAATAAAGGTGTCTTCTTTTGTGTCAAAGGGGCTTTTGGGCCCCCCAGGATGCTGGGCCCCGTACCAGCTGCTACCGCTGCACCTCCTGAAGCTATGCCCCTGCTAAAAACCTGTCCTCATCTTTTCGGTTAGCCATTGAAAGGAATGAAGTGTTTTAGCCTCAATTTTTTTCTGTCACTCTTAGAGCCAAATTTTCTTCACTAAGTTGTTCTACGTCTCCAGTTTACTGTTATGTACGGTAATTCCAGCTTCTCCTCACCTGTAGAGGTATAAAAATTAACCTGAACATCTTCTTCCATTGACTTGAATGGGGTTCGAGTTCGACTCCACTACTGTTCTAAGTTCTTCTCAAACTAGAACATTTTACTGTTCGCTCATCTCTATCCGTGACAAGTGAACAGGTGACTGATTTGGCCATTCAAGAGTATTCCACGTCTTTCCTTTAATAAACTCCTGGGTTGCTTTGGCTTTATGTTTTGGGTCATTGTCCATCCATCAGTTTGGTTGCATTTGGCTGGATTTGAGCACACAGTATGTCTCTAAATACCTCAGAATTCATCTGGCTGCTTCTGTCCTGTATCACATCATCAATAAACACTGGATGCCCAAGCCATCGCCCCCGCCGTGTGTTACAGATGATGCGGTAGTCTTTGGATCAGGAGCTGTACCGCGCCTGCGCCATAATTTTTTCTTTCCATCATTCTGGTAGAGGTTGATCCTGGTTTCATCTGCACAAAGAATGTTCTTCCAGAACTGTGCCGGCTTTTTTTAGATGTTTTTTTAGCAAAGTCCAATCTCGCCTTTTCATTCTTGAGGTTTATGAGTGGCTGCACCGTCAGTGAACCCTCTGGATTTACTTTCATGCAGTCTTCTCTTTATGGTAGTTTTGGATATTGATGCACCTACATCCTGGAGAGTATTCAGAGATATATTCAGAGATTTTTTTACTTAAAGGGGTTGTCTCACTACAAGCAGGGGCGTAACTACAGGGGTAGCAGTTGCTACGGGGCCCGGTGGCTTGGGGGGGCCCCGC
>JAODAL010068596.1:0-16740 GCA_025379985.1 Phyllomedusa bahiana
CGAAAACTCCACTCCCCCACACATGACCCCCAATTTCCTTCCATGTCTCAGTTCTGCAGCCTTAATCATTTCTCTCAAAAGGTTATTTCTCCATCTCCCAAGTCAGATACCACCAATGTCTTTACCATAAAATAGATCCTGGCTATGAAGACTATTAGAGGGAGACAATACTTTCTTGTGGGCTGGAAGGGGTTCGGACCAAAAAAGGTCCTAGAGCCAAATTATACGTGGATCGGGAGCTTCTCCAAAAATTTCTCCAGGCAAGAAAGAGAGGGGATACGAATTACAACAATATTCAGACGGGAGTCCCCTAACCCACAGTGGAGTTGATTCCGGCCCACCTTTTAAGCCCTTCGGGGCCCAAAAGGTGGATTTATTTTGGGGGGCCCACACTACACTACTTAAAACTGTACAGGTCCTAAACCCTCCCCTCTTTTTTTTTTTGCCTCCTTCTATGCTTTTTTCCCCTTTTTCTGAGGATGTATATGCAGTTAAAAAATACAACTCCAATCTACCTCCAAGGTCCACCAGGGGTTCCCCCCTTTTCCCCCGTGGCCATCCAACCTTTTCCAACTCACAGTTTCTAACCAGTTATACCTTGGCCCAAACACAGGAAACTCGTGCCAAGTGTAGCAACCTGGGGGTTATCTGCCACAGCAAGCTCCCCCTTTCCCCCATGAGCCGGGAAAAACCCAAGCCCCTTAACCTGTCCTTACTTGCAATGGCTCAATGAATCCACTTTCTGTGGTCCTTAGAGCTTCTATGCCATATATAGTGAGCTGAGGAGTCTGGTTCCCATCAGACTTATATACCATATAAAGTAATAGTGATAGAGTTTGGTTCCAATCAGTTTTTCCTATCATAAATAATGAGTAGAGGTGTTTGATTGCCATCAAGCTTCTATACCATATGTATAGTATGTGGAGGAAACTGATATCAATCAGGATTCTATGATATATAATATGCGGAAGACTTTGGTTCCTATCAGGTTTTCATACCATATACAGTATCTCACAAAAGTAAGTACACCCGTCACATTTTTGTAAATATTGTATTTATCTGTTCATGGGACAACACTGAACATAGGACACTTTGATACAATGCAAAGTAGACTGTGTACAGCTTCTATAACAGTGTAAATTTGATGTACTCTAAAAATAACTCAGCCCACAGTTATCAATGTCTAAACTGCTGGTAACAAAAGCGAGTACACCCTTAAGTAAAAATGGACAAACTGTGCCCAAAGTGTCAATATTTTGTGTGGCCATTATTTTCCATCATTGTCTTAATTAACTAGAGCTTCACATGATGCCACTGGAATCCTCTTTTATTCCTCCAAGTTGACCTCAAGGAGCTGGTGGATGTTAATGACGTACTCCTCCACCTTCCATTTGAGGATGCCCCACAGATGCTCAGTAGGCTTTAGGTCTGGAAACATGCATGGCCAGTCCAGCACTGTTACCCTTGTTTTCTTTATCAAGGCAGTGGTCTTCTTAGAGGTGTGTTTGGATTTGTTATCATGTTGTAATACTGCCCTGTGGCCCAGTTTTCAAAAGGAGAGGATCGTGCTGTGCTTCAGTATGTCACAGTACATGTTGGCATTCATGGTCGCCACAATGAACTGTAGTTCCCCACAGCCGACAGCACTCATGCAGCCCAAAACCATGAAATTCCCACCACCATGATTAACTGTGGGCAAGACACACTTGTAAATTAAGAGAAGGAGTTTTGTTTCCATCAGGCTTACATACCATATACACAGAGGGAAGGGATCTGGTCCCCATCAGGCTGCCATACCATATATATTGAAAGAAGGAGTTTGGTTTCCATAAGCTTCCATAACCTACATAGTGAGCAGAGAAGTCTGTTTCCCATCAGGCTTCAGTACCATATATAGTGAGAGAAGATGTTTGATTCCCATCAGACTTCCTTACTATATACAGATGTAGCAGAGTACAGCTTGACCGTGATATCACGGCTTTTCGTGTTATCTGCTCTGATCTGTAAACAAAGGCCATTGAAAAGCATTGAAAAAGGTGAGAACATTCTGTGCCGCTGCAATATCTGTTCTGTTTAGTTCTGCTACATCTGTAGTAAGAGAAAGAGTCTATTTCTTATCAGGCTTATACACTATATAGTGTGCAAAAGAATTTTGCTCAAATTATGCAGCCTTGCACCTAGTGATAAAAACAGAATTGAATGGAGAAAGTTGCGTCAGTAGAAACTGCCTAACTTTCATCATTTATTCTTCTAACTGTGCTAGTAAGACAATGCCGTAATTGTCGTATCAGGTGGTGTTATGGTATAAAAAGGAAACCAAATCAAATGATTGACTAAATTTATCTTTGACTCCATGTGGCAGATTCCACAATTTTCAAGACTTTAGTGCTGTCATTGATAAAACACAATGTCCTAGACCCCAGTGTCTTCAGATGATTATCTAGCCATGCACAATGTGTTTCTGTTAATTACCAAAATAATGGGACATACTGAAGGAGAAATTCCATTTGTGTGAGCTTTAGGCAATGTGTGAAACATCAGGCAGGTGGGGGAATCTGTAGTAAGGACTCTATTTTAGAGTACAGTTTAGAGGAAATGATGCCATGCTGTATGCCGTCTTGTAATAAATGAAACAAGAAGTGTTTTCAAGATTTAGTGGAATCACTTGTCAATCTCTTATATGTGGTGTTGTCAGGTAATGTGATTTACTTCATGTTCATGCAGTAACAAATCAAGACTGTAACGCAGCTCCCCTTGTCTGCTTTGTACATTATGAGATCGTTATTGTTTCTCAGTTGTTTTAAAGGGAATTTCCTCCTCTTTGGTGAGATTTCATGTTTTGGCCTCTCAGTGTTCACACAGAGCTTTTAAATCACTTCTATACGGCTGTCTGGAACATATCCATGACTTGTACTCTGATGGGGTAAAATAATTGATTAGAAATATTAGTTCTCTGTGTTGTGCTGTGAACCGTCTCTGTGTCCTCAGAAGCTAAGTCCTGTAGATCCATTAACTGGAAATTGGAAACTTGTTCTTGAAATTGTTAATACACAGGGATATCAGTTATACCCACAGGATAGTTATCTGGTGCACATGTATGGTCACCTACCAGTATGTCAGCATAGAAAAAAATAGATGTCTTTTTACTCTTTTCATGGTAAGTAATCATATAAATGTATTTACATTCTAGATTGTGCTACAGAGGTCAGGATCTCATGTCAGAATGAAATTAAGCCCTGCAGAAAGTAATTTAATGTAGCCTTTGTGAGGATGTTTTGCAGATAAGTACATTGCATTGTGCTGTCAATGTTGTTATGTCTCTTTCTGCCTTGTTGTATATGCTGTATAGTATTCTTTTCTCTATTGTGCTTTCTTCTGGACCAGTTTTCTTTCTTTTTGTAGCTACTAATCACTGTATATTATTCGTTACCATTAAAATTTTATTAATTTCACCAAAAATAGTCATTTTTCATGACAATCTAAGCATACTGAAAAAGAACAAGGTTAGCCTGCACCTCTATTGCAACTGACATGGATACCAGTGAATACTGTTGTTGCTATAGAAATGCAAATTCTCCAACACAAATTACGATCGCTCACAGCAAGCAGTAAAACCCATACAAACACTAAACTCTTGAAAAATTTAAAATGTATTACGTTTAACCTCTATGCATGCATAAAACTGAGGTTTTAAGTGCACATTTTGAACAAAGCCTCCATACATTCTGGTCAACAGGCCTCATTCACACTGATTATAATGACCTTAAGGAGAAAGATGGGTGGAGAGCATGGCCAAAATGGAGGCAGCCATTCCTCCGAACAATAAAAAAAAAAAGGTAGCCTACACCGTTATTGCAACTGGCATGGTTTACTTTATTAATCATATGCTTGTACAGAGCGTAGCAGTAAAGTGATGCGCCGGACCGGGCCCCGGGCCCTCGGGGGAGGCGCGACATGACCCGGCTCGGTGGGCGTGTCCGGAGCGCACTCTGCGTTCGGGGGGCGTGGCTAATGGTGTGGACGTGAGGGCGAGGTTATTTAAACCCCGCCCTTCGGCACTGAGGAGCAGACAGCGCGGCGTGGGAGTGAATAGTCCCGCCCACCCGCCCTTAAAGTGGGTATCGTGGCTCTGGGTCAGAAGGTGGAAGGGGAATGTTCGCTTGTCATGGTGGCCGTAGGCGGCTGAGGTTCTTGGGGTTGGGACGAATAATTGGGGAGGGAGTCCTTCGGGATAGGATTCCCTCAGCATTTTGGTATTGGGTGGGCCCGGCGAAGGTGGGCTCCTTCAGGGTGTTATCCCGGAGGAGCAAAATGGCAGAGCCATAGAGTATGGCTTTTGGGCCCCCGAGCCAGTGGAGTACGGATGGGGGTAATGGTGGTTTTTCCCTTCGGGGATTTTGGTCACTGGGCCGATGGTAGCTCCAAGGACCTCGGCCCCATTGACGGTTGTGTCTTGGTTGTTGGGGATAGTGTTTTGGGTATATATATATATATATATATATATATATATATATATACACAGTTAGGGAGTTGTTATTTATTTATTTTATATTTATATGTTGTATTGTTAATAAAACGGCTGCTGTGGCCAATTCAATCCAAGTCGGTATTTTGTGTCGTTATTGGTGGGGCCAAAGGAAGGGGACTATGGAAGAGGAAGGGAGAAAGGGGGGTGTGGTCCGGTGGTAAGTATGTCATGACGGATGCGTAGAGCAAAGCTATCTCAACGATGCCTCTGGGTCATGCATGTTAAAAGTTTCATTAGTGCAGTGTTTGCATGGGTTTTAGTGCCTACTGTAAACCATTGTATTTTGTGTTGTGGAATCAATCCAAGCAGATTAACCAAATCATAGGCTACACAAAATATTTATTAAGTGATATTTCAGCATAGCCAAAATCCATCTTCAATCAGGTTATTTAGATCATGTAGAAGAGACCAGCAGTAATAAACTTACTTATGACATTATAAATTTCTCATTAGGACATACTGTTTGTATGTCTCAATCATGGCCGTTACGTAGTGTCAGTCCAAAATGAAAACATCATTAGGGAAAAACGGCAGGATTTGGATTAAAACTAAGGGCCACATGTATGAAACGGTTTTGGTCTAAAGCTCACTCTTTCCCCATATGTTTCTATTTGGAAAAAAGTGAGTTTTAGACCAAAACTGTTTCATACATGTGGCCCTAAATCCCTAAATTCTTCCTATTACCTCTCTATAAAGTAGCAGAGTAATTCCCACAAAAATGGCAGCCCCACATGTTGATGGAAAAAGAGGTGGGTCTAGAGCAGATCGTGGCCCCATATTCCAATTATTTAGATGCCATGGGTGACGTCAACACAGCATCTAAATGGCTAAGTGATCAGGAACACAGCTCTCTCCCATCCAGCAGCTGGTGGCGGTTGTCGGTTGTATCTAGCAGCAGTGTATGAAGAAAGTTCAGCAAGTGAATCTGCTCCATACCCCCTTACCGCAGTTCTGATGTACTGATACATATATTTGCACTGAGGGGTTAATATGTAAAATGGATTCTCTGTAACTTCCCATATTATAGCAGAGGTTCATTTACAATTGTAACTCTGAACTACAACGAAATGTATTTGCAATGTTAATCTACTTTTCATATACATTAAGATTATCATATAGCAAAGAAAATATATACTATAAAGGGTAAATTATGAGATTATGTAAATTCCAGAAAAGTATATAGACATCTCTGATTTTTCAGCATATAGTGCTATATCTCTGAAGTACATTATCCTATTATCTTACCCAGCTATTTGCAGCATGGTTGCTTTCTTGTTGCCAAGGATTGCCGTGAGTGAAATACCATTTGTTCAGAGTAAGGAACCTAAAACAAAGCAGAATATAAAATGCTGGAGCATGATCATTTGAACGCCTGTAATATAGGTTTGTAGAAGCATTTTAATTGCAAATAGCATGTAAGGGATCCGTCAGGGGCGCACAAACAGACACAGACAGAGTGAGGCCCTGACACTGATCCCAACCCCTGTCCCTGCCTTTTGGGGTGCCCGACTCCTTAATAGGTCGGCCCCAACCAGAAGACTGATCACTATACTGAATAGCGTGGAAACACAAGACGCGGACAAACAATACAAACACAATAAGGGATAGTCAAGTAAGCCAAGTCGGTAACTATCGGGAACGCAGTACAAAGTCAGAAGGCAGAAGAATAAACGTGAAACAAGCAGAGTAAGTTAACCAGGGAGGCACAGAATAAAGAGGGCGAGTTATAGGCAGAAACAGACCAGTATAACAGGCAAGGAGAAGAGACAGAAGAACCCTTAAATACCTTCCAGGAGAACTAAGGACAAAGGCAATAGGAGGAAGAAACAGAAGACCAGTTAGGAAGGTAGAGCCGTCAATCACCAGGAGCCAGGTTAACCCGTGGAGTGCTGGACGATTCCTGGCCCGGGCGTCGGCCAGGAATCAATCAAGATAGCAGGGAAGAAAACCCAGTTCACACTAGTGAACACAAATGTAGACACTATGTCAAAAACCACGGCTTACGTCGCAACGGCCATGGCCGGCGACCAGAACTCAAAGCTGGGGTTCTTTCTGGCATGATCATGACAGTACCCCCCCCCTTTATGAGGGGCCACCGGACCCTCAACAGACCCTCTATGTTTAGCAGAATGGACCTGGTGAACTCTTTCCTTTTCCAGCTTGGGGGCATGTTTTGCAGATGAGACTCGGAGGCGGACATATTTTGGTCTGGTTCGGCGGTTTTTACTAGGTTTTTTTATTTTTAGTTGGGCGTTTTTTAGAGTCTTATGACTCCTAGCCCAGACTGTGCACAGTCGATTAACGGCGGTTTCTATTTTAGTTTTATCACCTGTAGTGGCAGAATACGTGAAGTGTAAACCATCGTCACGGCAAAAGCAGACCAGCTTGGGAAGAGCAGAACTTTGTGAACTGGTAGTTGAGGACACTAAATCTGAAGGCAAGGTGGTGACCACTACTCCCGAAGAAAGAATATTTTCAGGTTTCTCAATTGACAGATGCATAGATTCTCGTTCCGGGGCAGACGAGTTGAGCTTTGCCCCCGGAGGGAGGTCTATAGGACAAACATCAGGCTGGTGTGGAGGCAGATGTTCCCCAACATCCCCATCAAAGATGCTAGAATTACATTCTGAAATATCATGAGCATTAATTACAGCACACACCAGGGGATGCACTATCTTCGAATGAGCACCACATGAGTCACCCCATTTGATCAACTCGGTGGTTCTCCAGTTGGACAATGGATTATGGAGGCAGAGCCAGGGCAGCCCAAGAATAATATCTGCAGAGAGTTTCTCCATGACAAAAAATGAAAGTTTTTCAGTGTGCGAACTCCCAACATTCAAAGTGACCTCAGCAGTACAAAATTTTATTCTTTCTCCGGTTAGTGAGGTAGAATCTACACCTGAAACCAAGAAGGGAGAACACAAAGCAACAAGATCCAAACCCAAGGCTTTAGCAACAGCCATACTGATGAAATTAGCAGCTGCACCCGAGTCAATCAGGGCATGACAAGCAAAAGTCTTGGAGCTAGAAACTAAGGTAACGGGCAAAACAAACTTGTTATCAGAGTTAGGAGGTACCTGTACATCCGAGTTACCTTCCTGGAAATTGTGCAGACGTTCGGTGTTACCTTGGGGTGACTTAGGCCTAATAGGACAGTTTCTCAGGAAATGGTTGTCACGGTCCGTGCCACGTTCCTGTCCTTGCGCTGCGGCTTCTGCTGCGAACCGCAGTCGTACCTATGTTCCTATCGCAGATCTGTTTCCTGTTGCAGTGTCGCTGTGAGCGCTCCTGTAGCTTCTGCTTACTCACCTGTGATTGCTGCTCCTCCATCTTGGCTGCTGCCCTGATTCCCTGCCTCTATAGTGGGCGGCGGCCACATCTTCCCTTCCTTTATTCTCACAGTGTGCAGCGGGGTTGGGCTTCCTCTGCCAATCCCTTCCCAAACCGGGGGGTTTTATAAGCCCCTTCCCCTCACACCCCTCCCTGATCCCTTTTTGTGCATGTTGTTTTTATGTTGTCTCGGGGGTGTAACCCTTTGGGCTGTGTTGTCTGATCTTGTTTGTTAGAAAGTTCGGTGTGCCCTTTGGGTCTCTTTTGTCTTTTTCTTTGTGATTTCCTTGCCTTTTTTCTCTCCCCGGGTTTTTTCCTTTTGCCCTGGTCATGGGCCTTGGTTTCTTGCCCATTTAGCTTAGGGCCTGCTTATTGCTTGGTTTTTTCAGTTTTTCTATTTATTGTTTCCCTTACCTTTGCTTATCCTCCTTTTTGGCTCTGTTTTTGTCCTGTCTTTGTTTGTCCCCTCACATATTTTCTCCTACCCTCTTTTTTCTCTGTCCCTTATCCTTTTTTGGTCCCTAGTTTTGGGCACTTCTGGCCTGTCGGGGTCAGCTCCACTGGGGGGACTGCCTGAGGTAGCACCGGTCTTTTGGGGTCATCAACCTTACCATCAAAGGCCTGTGAAGATCCCCCATGCCCGATGGCCACTTATTACGCCCCCTCGGAGAAAGCCCGGCAGTGGCCCAGTGGGTCCACCCCCCTTTCCCCCGCTCACCCTTACAGAGGATCGGGGCCATGGACTCCGCTGACTTTGCCCCTCTTTTTTTGTCCATGTGAGGTCTTGTTTCTGGCTGTCTCTTTATGTGTGTGGGAGTGTTTTTTCTTTTTTGGCAGGCCCTTTTGGTTTTTGGGGACTGCTTCCACTACCCCGGTTTGAGTCCCCGTGGTTTTACGGTCTCGCCCTACCTTCTGACCCCCCGGGGCTACGGTCCCCGCCCTGACCCTTTCGATCCCCGTGGCTTACGGTCCTGCCCTGACCCTTTCGAGCCCCTGGCTTACGGCCCCTCGCCCTGAGCCTTCTGGTCCCCGGCTTACGGTCTCGCCCTGAGCCTTCTGAAGTCCCCGGGGCTACGGCTCGCCCTGACCTTCTGAGCCCCCGGGGCTTAGGGTCCGCCCTACCCTTCTGAGTCCCCGTGGTTAGGGCTCGCCCTGACCCTTTTCGATCCCCGGGCTTACGGTCTCGCCCTAGCCTTCTGAGTCCCCGGGGCTTAGGGTTCCCCCGCCCGAGCCTTCTAAAGTCCCCGGGCTTACGGTCTCCCCCTGACCTTCTGAGTCCCCGTGCTTAGGGTCCGCCCGACCCTTTCTGAGCCCCGTGGCTTCGGTCTCGCCCTGAGCCTTCTGAGCCCCCCGGGCTTACGGCCGCCTGACCTTCTGATCCCCGGGTTTTTACGGTCCCCGCCCGAGCCTTCTGAGCCCCCGTGGCTTACGGTCTCGCCCGGGGCCTTCTAGTCCCCGTGGCTTAGGGTCTCCCCCTGAGCCTTCTGAGTCCCCGGGGCTTAGGGTCTCGCCCTGGGTTCCCCCCTTTTTGCCTAGTGCCCCGTTTGTTTTCCTCCTGTGCACCTCCATTTCCTAGGTATTCCCCGTACTGGGTGACCCTGTATTTGGTTTTGGGTTGCCCCCGATTGTTTCGGCCCCAACCTAGTTGAATTTTTCCATTTTGGTTGGAGGAGGGGGAGGGGGTTTAAGGAGGGGGTACGCCCGGGTCCTTTCCACTTCCCTTTCCTTTGGGGCGCTGCGGCTTCTGCTGCGAACCGCAGCGTACCTAGTTCCTACGCAAAATTTTTTTTCCTGTTGCAGTGTCGCTGTGACGCTCCGTGGGTTCTGCTTATCCCTGTGATTGATCTCCTCCACTTGGGCGCGCCCGATTCCCCCTCTATATGGGGGCCCGGCCAATCTTCCCTTTCCCTTTTATTCTCCCCGTGTGCACGGGGTTGGGCTTCCTCTCCCAAACCCCCCTTCCACCTGGGGGTTTATAACCGTTTCTCCTCACCTCCCTCCCATCCTGTTTGTCAGTTTTGTTGTTGTTTATGTTGTCTTTTGGGTATCGTTGCTGTGTTGTCTGATCTTGTTTGTTAGCAGTTCGGTGTGCCCGGGTGGTCTTTTTGTTCTGTGTCTTTTGATTTCCTTCCCTTGTCTCTGCCCTGTTTCTGCCCGGGTCAGCCTTGGTTTCTTGCCCGATTTAGTTTTCGTCTCTGCTTATTTTCCCTTGGGGTTTCTTCATCTTTCTATTTATTGTTCCCTTTTAACCTTTTTGTTTATCCTCCTGTTTGCATCTTTTTTGTCCTGTCTTTGTTTTGTCCTGCACTATTTTCTCCTATCTGCTTTTTCTCTGCCCTTATCCTGTTGGTGCCTTTTTGGGGCACTTCTGGCCTGTCGGTCAGTGCCACTCGGGGACTGCTCTGGGTAGCACCTGGTGGCTGTTGGGTCATCAACCTTACCACAAAGGCCTGTGAAAGATCCCCCATGCCCGATGGCCACTTAGTTACCCCCCCTGGGAGAAAGCCCGGCAGGGCCCCGTGGGTCCACTACCCGCTTTACCCGCCACCCTTAAAATGGCAGTTCCCGCAATAAAGGCAAAAGGCTTCCCAAACGTGTCTCCTCCTGGGGCACAGACTTAAGACCCAACACCATGGTTCTTCTCCAAAGACTAGGGGGAGATGGGGAGAAGAACTCTCAAAAAAGGAAAAAGCAGGTTTTACAGGAAAGCCTGACTTGAGCTAACAGGAAACCCCCTTCTTTTTCCTGGTCTCTCCCTTATCTTCTGTCAATAGTCACGCTAATCATAAAGTCACTCAGGGTCTCAGGGGGTTGGATGGCTGACCTAGCATCCTTCACGGGATCAGACATCCTTGTCTGAAAAGGGTCCAGAGGTTGTCAGACCACCCGGTCAAACGTACACCATGCGGAAATCAGACAGTATCTTCACCAGCGGCGGCCCGCGAATAGTTGCAAATGAGTCTCCGCCATGCCCCATGGGTTGGGGTTTTCATAAAACCCGTCCAAAGGGCCAAAAAAAATCTGTCCCTGATCTCCACTCGGGGGTTCAGAGGGTATCTAATCCCAATCCGAGTGGGCCCTGGAGGAGAGACACAACAACTGCTACTTTTTCACCTCAGTGGGAAAATAGTTAAGCAAAAAAAAAATTACATGATTCCCCAAAGGTTTTGGAACCTGTCAGGATTTCCCTCAAAGCATCAGAAAACATCTTAACTTATGACGTATGCTAGGATCCACAAAAACAGGGCAGGGGAGGGGGACGACGGGCGGCAAATCCAGGTACCGGGTTTGTTAGGATCCAGTCGCTGCGGACTTGATTAATAACCCCCCATGCCCCGAAGCTGAGTTGTCAAATCATCCAAGCGGTGGGGACCGAAAAACGGTACTCATATTGAACCGCGAGGGAAATCGACTGGGGTAAGGGGGCCTGTTAAAAAGTAAGGGATCCGTCAGGGGGGCACGAACAGTCACAGACATGGAGGCCCTGACACTGAAACCCAACCCCTGCCCTCCTTTTGGGTGCCCGACTCCTTATAGCGGCCCCCAAACCCAAAAACTGAGCACTATACTGAAAGCGTGGGAAAAACAAACGCAACAAACAATACAAACACAATAAGGGAAGTCAAGCAAGCCAAATTGGTAACTACGGGAACGCGGGACAAAGTCAGAAGGCAGAAAATAAATGTAAACAAGCAAGTAAGATAACAAGGGGGGACAGAAAAAGAGGGCGAGTTTTTAGGCAGAAAACAGCCATATAACAGGCAAGGAGAAGAGACAGAAGAACCCTTAAAAACCTTCCAGGGGAAAATAAGGAAAAGGCAATAGGGGAAGAAAACAAAGACCCCGATAGGAATGAGCGTCAATCACCAGGGGCAAAGAGCCCCGGTTTAAACCCTGGAGTGCTGGACATTCCTGGCCCGGGTGCGGGCCCGGAATAACAAATAGCAGGGGAAAAAAACCCATTCACACTATGAACACAAATGTAGACACTATGTCAAAAACCACACTTACGTCGCAACGGCCATGGGCCGGGGGACCAGAACTCAAAGCTGGGGTTCTTTCTGGCATGATCATGACATAGCACAAATGAAAGTAATTAATCATGCCGCATGAAACCAATTGCACACCGTTTTTAAAGACTTGAAGAGAAATTTGTCATAAAAATTACCTATTGTTTAACCCCTTAAAGCCTACGGTAATCTGAAATCTGAATTGGGGCATTTAGTTAGAATAACTTTTTGACACTTTTACCTATCCATGGATTCAGAATTGTTTTGTCACGACACATTTTGCTTAATTGGTAAAAACTTTGGTCCAAACAACCTTTTATTTGTGAAAAAACTCTAAGTATTGGAAAAATTTGCCATTTTAAAATTTAAATTTCTGATTAAGACTTTTTTTTCATTCAAAATAGTTTAAAAACAGCTCTAACATATGTCCACTGTAGGTTGGAATAATTTATTAAATTAATCTTTATTTTTACAACAGGAGGCTTGGAAATTTAGTAGTAATTTTTCCCATTTTCAAGAATTTCAATAACAATTTTTTTGGGATCACCAGTTCTGACGTGGCTTTGAGGGCCTGCATGTAGATGCTCCCCCTCAAAACTTTTTTCTAAAAACACAAAACCCCTAAAGTATTTACAAAAGTGTTTAGGACTGGACCCCTTTTGTATTTTTCCAAAAACTAAACAAAGTGAAGGGGAAATTTAAAGTATCACCTTTTTTTTCCAGATTTTTTAGTTTTTTATCCGTTATTCAAGGAACATGGTAGATGTGACCAGGGGAAAGCAACTTAATATTTCAGGACACATGCAGAACACAGACGATGAGGCCCTACACGGTCCCAAACCCCGTCCCTGTCTTTTGGGAACCCGACTCCTTACTAGGTCGGGCCCAAACAAGACTGATGACTGCTTTTGAGCCAAGTGGAACACAGATGAAGACAAAAAAAACCGGGAAAAAACAAGAAATCGGGAGGCCAAGTCATAACAAACGGGCAAAACGCACCACAAAAATGTGAGTCAAAAGAAAACCAGAACCAGGCAAGAGTCAAAAAGGGACAGAAAATCAAATAAAAGACAGGGGGAACTATAGGAAAAGAGAACCCTTTTAGCAGGCAAAGGAAGGGGAGGGAAGGAACAGAAGCCATATGAAGGATATGTCAACCCCAAGAGAAAATTAACCCCAATAGTGCGGAAGGGTTTTTTGGCCATGGGCATTGGCCAGAAATCAAATTTGCATACAGATTTTTCAAACAGCGTTCACACTAGAAGACAGTAGAGGCCGAAGCTGCAGTTATGGTCGCAGCGGCCATGGCCGGCGACCAGAGCCAGATGCAGAGGGCCTACCTGGCACGAACGAGACAAATATTGATTCCCCAGATTCTGATGTTTTCAGAGATATTTAAATTGGCCCTAGTGTGTTATTTGGTTCAACCACAAGCCTCAAAGTATAGGGAAACACTACTGGACTTTGGGGTCTCATTTTCAAAAACCATTTTTTTTTGGGGCCATTTTGGTTTTTGGACACCCTAAGGGGGAAAAATTTATAAGCACCCCTGAAAAAACCCCATATGGGAAAATACACCCCCAAGGAAATATCCAGTGGGGTATGATATATTTTCCCTATAGGGATCACAAAATTTTTTTAGCGTTAGGCTGTGAAAATGGGAAAAAAACATTTTTTGCAACAATCTGCAATTGTAGCTGTGGGTTAGTACAATTACAAGGAAATACATTTTAAATAGCTTTTTATGTTTTATTACTTTTACACAATAAAATGCTTTATAAAAAATTGAGTTTTTATGTCATAGTCCCGGCGCCAAACTTTTTTTTTTCTGTGTACAGAGCTGTGTAGGGGCTTGTTTTTTGTGGGATGAATTCAAGTTTTTATTAGTATCATTTTTGAGGTAGAGGGCTTTTTGATCAGTTTTAAATCCATTTTTTGGAAAGTAAGGGAACAAATACTAAATCCAGTATGAATTTTTTTATTTAATTTTTTTTACAGGGCCCCACTTTCATAAATGTGACAAGTCAGTTTTACTCCTTGTGTCACGACGATTACGGCGCTACACAATTTATATAGTATATAGTTGTTGAAGCACTTTAAAAAATGTTTTTATTGTATAAAACAATATTTGGCAGCCAAAAAATGTTTTTATTGTATAAAACAATATTTTGCAGCACTTTCTTCTGATTTTTTTGTTTTTCCATATACAGAACTGTGTAATGGTCACCACTTTGGGGTTTTTTATTTTTTTGTTGCTTTTTTAAAATTTATTTTATGTGGCATGGAATAAGCAAAAACTGCAATTCTGAGATTTTTTTTTTTACAGCATTCACCATGCCGGTTATTTAACATGACAGATTTAAAGGGTAGGTTGTTGCGCATGTGGCAATACAAAGTATGATTATTTATTTCTGATCTTTTTTAGGGTGATTGTCTTTTGTAAAGGGGAAAAGGGCAGTTTACGTGTTTTTAATTTATTTTTCATGTTTATGTTTTTATTTTTTACTTTTTCACCTTTTTTTTTTACTTTTCCCCACAGGGTTGTCACGACGGGCGGTAGTGGATCTGCTGGACCAGCACAAGCGATGGCGTAAGCCACACCAGGGAGCGGAGTCTAAGTAGACCCCAGTCTTCACCAGAGCCCGCCGCAAAGCGGGATGGACTTGCTGCGGCGGGAATCTACCAGGTCGCTTCCACTGGCGTGACCTGCTTGTGGCGGCAGCCAAGGTGTAACGAGGTACAGAATCGTAAGAAGAGGCGTAGTCGGGGACAGACGGTAATGTCAGGGCAGGTGGCAATGGTTCGTAAGCAAGGAGGTTCGGTACACGGTAAAGGCGGAGACTCAAAGAACGCTTTCACAATAGGCTAGAGGGCACTATAGATCCGGCGGGGACATTCTGGAAATGAGAACCTTATATAGAGTCAGCGACCGACCAACAACCAATAGTCGGCGCACTGGCCCTTTAAATCTGGGGAAGCCAGCGCGCATCCCCGCTCCTTAGGGCGCGTGCCGGCTTCCTCAGATTTAAAGGGCCAGAGCGCCAACTATTGGTTGTTGGTCAGCAGGGGAGCCTCACGGAACCAGGAGCGCGGTCCGGCAAGTTCAGCTGCACAAGGGAACGAGTGCACCCGCGGCCCGACACACGGACCGCAGCGCCACTCGTCCCCACAGCCGGGGAGAGAGCAGAAGTCCTGGTGAGCCCGCAGCCCGGTCGAGGGGCCGCGGGACCACTGCTAACAAGGGGATTTGCATCAGTGATCCCCAGATCACTCATGCAATAGAGATTAGTACAGAGCAAAGCTGCTATGTACTGGCCTCTATGACAACTATCACTCACCTTGCCCGGCAATGCCCGCAATTAATTGTGGGGCATGGTGACACCACAGACAGCCCGGAAGTGTTTCATACAACACTCCCGGGCTGTCAGGTATGGACTAAGCAGCGGTGAACGCTGCTGCTCGCTCCTTCTGTCTTTCCCTTAGCTCCAGCATCCTATATCGTCGCAGCTAAGGGGTCAATCACCCGCAGCTGGAGCGATGTGCAATTGTGAGCGATGTGTAGGCACTTCCCGCTAGGATGTACCGATACGTCCCGTGTGGGGAAGGGGTTAAGTCAGGTCTTGTGTTAAGCTTAATATATTTTGATACTTGCTGTTCCTGGCTGCTATAAAGTATATATATTTCTGAATGCTGTTAAAAGCAGTTCTAACAAGAAGGCTATGATGAAGGGTGTGTAGCACCTGAAACGCGTCAGCCCTCTGCTGTGTTTTGTTTCATGTTCTTTTGCCTGGTTTGTCATGTTTTTATATTCATAATAAAGAAACTTTTGTTTGAGGACACTGGAGTGCAAGTCTATTTTCTTCTGTTGCTTCTGTTGGAGTTCTACAATCTCAGTGCGTCCTATAGTTCGGGTGAGCTAAAAATGTATCTTTTTAATAGTAAGAAGGCTGCCCCTACAATCATGTGCATAGAAAACAATTTAAAAAAATCTTCAATCTGAAAATAAAAACAGCAAAGAATGGAAATTGTTTCATTAACTGGTCTTAAATAGTTAAGACAAAATGTAGGCGACACATTCTAAATAACTAACTATGGTTATAAAAGTGAAAATTTGTTTAAACATGTCATTTTCATTCTTGGCTTGAATTCTTAAATCTATAGAAGAATTGACTGAGAAAACAAATTCATGATTAAGAATGAGATAAATGTATGTTGAGAAAATCTGCTCCCTGTCTTCAACTAATGCCATTTATTTCAATACAAAGCACTCTGCTGGGGTTGAAATCTCTCCAATACCTGATAAATGTTATGACCAAGATAACCTAAGTCTCAAAAGAGAAGATACTGAACAAATTGTCAGCATGATTTACATACAAGTTGTCAACAGCATCTGGGTTGCCTTGCGTAGAAATGATGGGCAACAGCTGTTCAGGGAAATGCTACCATCTGCCCTATGTGAATAATATCCATCAAAATACAATAGAAATAACTCTTCTACAAAAAAGTATGACCTTCTTCTTTTCAACATCAACTCATATTGAAGCATTATGAAGTGCTCTTTGCCGCACAAGTTAATTTGTTACAATGTCAGTCATATAATGAGTTACAAAGGAGTTTATGCATGAATCCAATGCTCTGGAACATATTTTCACAAGATTTTCACAAATGAATTTCTGTGTACATCTGGGTGTCTACAGATGAGAACTTAGTATATTGCAATCATTTTACAGATTGTTTTTAAGTTCCTAAAAAAGAACAGGTTGAATACAAAAACTTTGCCCAAAAGGGCACCCCCGGGGAAAGTCCCCGAATCACTTTTCATTTATGAACTTCCACCACCCAAAAAACATATTTTGAGATTTAATTTTT
>JAODAL010068597.1:0-16740 GCA_025379985.1 Phyllomedusa bahiana
TGTAGGGTCGGAAACCCGGTGGGAAGAACCCGAATCCCGCAAAAAGGGAAGCAGCTTGTTTGAAGAAATCAACTGTGGGGGCAATAATTTTGAAAAAAAGGAAACAGAAAAAACCCCGATAATCTCCCTTCAAACTGGGGCCCCTGCCCAATAACACCCATGGGGTAAAAAAAGGGCACAATAACGGTGACAAAAATCCCAGGGAAACCAAAGGGGGGACCTAATTAAAACCTGCAAGAGCTGGGACCAAAAAACAAAGGAAACCATCCGTAACACCTACCCGCCCAGAGCTAAGAACCTGCCGGGCCAACGTGTCCCCCCGCTTTAAACCATTACATGCCCCGGCCCGTCGAAAATTTTCTAGAAAGTAAATTTTCCAAAGACCCAGAAAGTAAAGAGAGAATGTCAAAATTTTGGGCAATGAAACCAAAGGGAGAACGTTTGGTAAAACACAACTCTTGTGTATGGAGGGGAAAAGAGAAAGCGATTTGGGATCCCCAAAAAAACAAACCCTACTAAAAATTTAAACATGGGGGGGGCAACACAAAGCTTTGGGGGGGGTTTTTCTGCCAAAAGGGGCTAGGACGAAAAGATCCCCTGCACATGAAAGAATTAAAAAGGGCCCCTGTATCATGAGAAATTTTTAGTGCAAAAACCCCCTTCTATAAGCAAGGGGAAAATTTCAATAAATGGCTGGGTCCTTTTAAACAAAGACAATGATCTAAAACAAAACCACCCAGGGCAAAGAAGGGGGTTGGGCCCTTTTTAAGAAAACAAAATTTTAAAGGGCCTGGAGTGGGCCACGCCATCAAAAGGGTCTCAACCCCCAAAGAAAAACCTTTGGAGGGAGTTTAAAGTCGTTTTGCCCAGTGACAGCCCCCAAAAAATTACTGCCTAGAGGAGATCTCAGGGGGAAAAGGCCAACATACCACAACATGTGGCCAACCTTGTGAAGCCCTTAAACCGAACACGTTTAAACCCTGCATTCCCCAAAAAAGGATAAAATAACAAAGAATTGAGAAAAATTTCTTTTTTTAATTGAAAAAAAAATTTAAAATTTTCCCCAAATTTTTGAAAAAAAAAATTTTTTTCCAAAAAAAATCAACATTTTCTGGTTTTTGTTTTTCCATTTTGACGCTAAAAAAGTTAAAGGTCAAACCAAATGATGTAAAAATTAAACGGGCCTCCTCTAAAATTTTTTTAAAGTGGAGAACGAAAAAAATTTGGGGTAAACTAAATATTTTTTTTCCCCCCCCTGTAACTTCTAAAAAATAAAAAATTAAAAGAAAATTTGGGCATATATTCATCTTTCACACTTTTTTATCTTTAAAAAAAAAATTTGGCCAACCCCTTCCATTTTTACCCCACCAAACCCCTTTAAAAACCCCCTTTAAAACGACCTTAACGTACCCCAAGCCCCAAAAGGCCCGTTTGGGGGTTTAACATTTGGGAACCGGAAAATGGATAGTCCTGAGGATCACGCAAACTCAAAAGCAGTTTCGCGCAACCCGGCGGGGGGTGTCGCGTATATTACAGCTGACACCCCCAGCCGTGGGCCCCCGACCCGGGAAATCGCTCCGGGAGGGGGGGGGGGGCTTTTAAACCCCCTTAATTACCCGCAAACATGGGGTTTCCAAAAAACTAAGAAGACGCGGGAGGAGATCGCTCCCCCTTTCGTCCGCCCGGGGAAAAGCACCCGCAACAAACGCACTTTCCGGTACCCCACCCTCCCCTTTTACAGACAGAAACGGAAGGCAAGAAATCCCTTTCCCGGGGTTTTTCTGTGACTTCACGTCCCCCGGGGCCGGGGCCCTGGGGGGAAAGTCCCGGCATCGTGACTTCCCCTTTTTTCCAAAGGAACCATTTCATACCCAAAAAAACAAAGCACTATTTCCCTATTGAATGAGGGGATCAAAAAGGGCCCCCCCTCTAAATTCAAATCCCCTTTTGGAAAAGTAAAAATAAAAAAGTGAAAAAGTAAAAAAAAAGAAAAAAAAAATGAAAATATAAAAAATTTAAAAAATCAAACACAAAAATAAAAAAAAAAATACGTACCCCGGGGCCCTTTTCCCTTTACAAACGCCAATCGCCCCAAAAAAGATCAAAAAAAAAAAAAGTCCCCAAATTTTTGGGTTTAAGCCGCGTGCGTAACGCCCTTTCCCTTAAAAAATCTGTCAAAAAAAATTAAACCCCGTACGGTGAACGCCGTAAAAAAAAATAAAAATAAAAAAATAAAAGGGAATTAAGATTATTGTTCATCCCCCGCACACAGAAAATGGAATAAAAAGCGATCAAAAACTCCAAAAAACCCAAAATTGTCCCAAATTTAAAAAACGTAAGTACCCTCCCGCAAAAAAAAGCCCCTGTAAACGGGAAAAAAAAAAAAAAGGGTATAGCCTCAGAAATAGCGTGCTTAAAAAATTGTTTTTACACACTAAAAACACTTTCTTTTTTTTTTAAATTTGCTTCAACAAAAAAAAAAACAAAATAAAAAAAGGGTTTTCCCCCAAAAAATCGTAGCGACCCAAAGAGAAAAAGCAACTTATCACGGATACTGCCCCGGTGAGCCCTGTTAAAAATAAAAAAAAAAAAACCCCTATTTAGGTTTTCCCGTATTTTCTTCACCCGGGCCCTCCCCCAAAAAATGGTTTTTAAAAGCGATCAAAAAACCCTTTCCCCCCAAAAAAAGAAAACTAATAAAAACGCCAACCATTTTGCAAAAACAAGTCCCTACACACCCTCCAAAAACAAAAAAAATTTTAAAAATTTATTGCTCTCAAAAACTTTTGGCGATGAAAAAAAACAAATTTACCTGGTTGAATAAATTGTTTTTTAAATTGTATAAAAGCAAAAAAACCATAAAAAAATAAACCCAAATTTGGGTATGGGTGAAACCGTATTGAACCGGGCGATTAAAGCTACCCATGCAAAAAACCCGTAAAAGTCCCCGCTATAAAAAAATAAAAATAAAAAACACATAAAAGTTTTGCTGTATTTTGCCAAAACACCCTCAGAAAAACATAGCATCAAAGCACCCCAAAAGGAACCAATAAAAACTTAAAACTCATCCCGAAAAAAAACAACCCCATAACAACATTTCTGCACACAGCAAAATAAAAAATTTTATGGCTGTCGAAAAAGGAAAACAAAAAAACCCAAATTTTTTAAAAAGACGAAATTTCAACGGGTTAAAAAATAATAAAACAGAAAAAAATATATAAAATCTAAAATCATTGAATTGAAACCAAACCCCATAGAAAAAGTTATCACAAAAATTTTACACTGCAGGGCAAATGTTTAAAAAAATTTAAAAAACCAAAAAAAACAATGCCCCAACGCGTTTTTTCCCCCTTTTTTTCATTCCCCCAAATCAAAAAAAAAACATGGAAAAAACCTTACCAAAAATTGAAATTCCAAAACACAAAACCCCTAGATAGTCCCTGATGGGTTTTTGAATCCAAAATGGGGCACTTCGGGAAGGGTTTTTCGCCTTTTTCTGCTACTTTGGGGTTTTTGAAAATGCGAAAATGGCCCCCCACCAAAAACTGCTTTCCCAAAAAGCCAAATAGCGCTCCCCCCCCTTATAACCCCCCTCCCAAGTACCCAAACAGCAGTTTACACCCCCACATGTAGGGTATTGCCAACCCTTGGAAAAAAATTCCCCTTAACAAAGTTTTATGGGTTTCTTTTTTTTCAGAATTCCTTGAAAAATTGAAACTTTTTAAAACTAAAATTGCAGATTATTAAAAATTTTTTTTTTTTTTTAAATTTTCTTAGCCTTTAAAGGGCAAAAAAAATTTTTGTGAATCACCGTGGGGGTCTATATACTCAATGAAACCCCGGGATATATTCTTTAAAGGGGGGGAATTTTCCCAATATCCCGGTCTATTTAGGGGTTTTTAAATAATTTTTTTACCCCTTGGGGGTCCCCAAACCTAAAATTGGCGCCTAAATAAAATGTATTGAAAATAAAGACCCCAAAGATAAGTGGGTGCCCCCTCCTATTCTGGGGCTTTTTGTGTGACCAAAATTTAAATGCACTAGGGCCACATAGGGGATATCTCAAAAAAACGGAAAAACCTGGGGAATTGAAATTAAGTTCATTTCCCCAGTCAAAATTTACCGTATTCCATGAATAAGGGAAAATTTTTAAAAATCTGCAAAAAAAAAATTTTAAAAATTTCCCACCCCCACTTTGCTTTAATTTTTGTGAAAAATCTGAAGGGTTATCAAACTTCCTAAATAGTGTTGTAAAAAACTTTGGGGGTGTATTTTTCTCAGAGGGCTTCACTTTTTGGGGAAACCTAACATGGGGGCCCCTCAAACCCCACTCAAAAAACGGGATTTGGCCCAAAAAAAAATGTATATTGAAAAATTTACTTGAAAAATGTGAGAAATTACAACAAATTTTTCTAACCCTCTAATGCGAAAAAAAAAAAAAGACATTTAAAAAATGATGCCAACCAAAAGTGGACATATGGTAATGGGGTTTTAAACTATTTTGTGGTTTAATAATTATCTGTCTTTCACCAGAAAAAATTTTCAACTTCCCAAAAACGCCTTTTTCCCAAAATTTTTATTAAAATTTTTTAAAATTTTTTACAAAAAAACAAGGGTTTTTTGGATAAAAAAAAAAACTTACTACCCAAAAACACAATGTTCATAATAAAAACCCAAACTCTAATCACATAATATTTTAAAAATGGGCAAAGAGTTTATTCCCCACATAAAAAAAAACACAATTTTCAGATTTTAAATAAAAGGGTGTTCAGGAAGGCAAAACAGGCTTTGGGTCCCTTAAAAGGGGGAAACAAAAACTAGAAAATGAAAACGTCTAATCTTAACCAGTGTTTTCCCCAACTCCAATTTCCCCCAAAACCTTTCCAAAAAGGGGCAATTTTTTTAGGATTTCCTCATTTTTGCCAGGGGATGTAAAAACTTGCCAAAGCTTTCTGTTTTGGGGGATCCTGACAAAGGTGAAAAAATTTTGGTCAGTCAAATTTTGTGGGAGATCCCCAAAAAAATGACCTGTTGGTGGGACTTGAGGACTGGAGTTGAGAAACACTGTCTTAGACTGTCTTTATTGCCCATAGCAACCATTCAGAGCTCCCCTTTCATTTTTTCAGAGCACTATATGAATTGAAAGTGGAGCTCTGATTGGTTACTATGGGCAACAAAGAAAGTGTTATACCTAGACAGTTTTCATACATATCGCCCAAAGACTTTGTTACACTGCCTATACCGACAATGCAGGAAGAAAGCGTGTGCCTCCAATATGACCAATTATTTAAAAATACAAATAAAAAAACATAATAAATACATTTAAAAGACATCTAATTAATGACTCTAAAATTATATGTATAATAAAGTCTGCATTGGCCTGTAACTTTCGGTTTACAGCTCTTATTGCACTGGACTTATTGGCTTATAGTACATTCAATTTCCTCTTTCCCATGCCTGCTTTCATTGATCTAAAAAATGACTCTGCACGTGCATCAATACAAGGAAGGATCTCATTTATTTAGTATCATTGCGTTTTCCAGATTTTAGTCAAGACTTTTCTTTCAAGACAAAGTTATTGCCTACCTGTGGCCAGAATGGGTTCATTGGATTTCCAAATGGTAGAAACATCTGTAGAAAAAGTACATAAGAAGCTTACTACAATGTTTGGTGTTTAAGTAAAAGAAGTCATGCATTTTAGTGGACAATATATAATTATTAAAAAGGCTATCCACCATTCCTTGGTTTTCTATTTATATTGTTAATAACGTTATAAAGGTTTTCCTCTCTTATTGTTACAAGGATCCCAGAAACTATCTGATCATACAATATTTCGCTGCTCAGACCCCCTTTTTTTCATTTAAATCTGTGAGAACACCCAACAACAACAATTTAGTACCCTGGCGCAGGTCAGACCGATTATTGACTTTTCACATTCTTTGAGTTGAAAACATATCAAATACTTCTAATTCTGAGGTATCAGTCACCTTTTCTAAATTAGTTGCATGCCTAGTCTGTGCCTGCCACAGGGAACAGAGTGCTGGTCTCATATTTCCATTTTCTCTTTCCATTAATTTCTATGGCAATTCCACGCAGAGCCAAGCAAGTGTACTATGTTGAGCTTGGAGCTAAAATAGAAGTGAATAAAGAAGAACTGTGCATGTACATATGTGGCTGGCACAGACACCAGAGGGAGGTATGTACTGTGATGGTACCAACCTTAAATACTGAATGCTAAATTTTTTTTTATGTATTCACACTAGGAAAGTGGCACAATTACTATGAGAATTTTGCCTACTAATGCATAAAATATTTTGTGCAACTAGCCTGTGCAACTTGCTTAAGATTTTGCTGCAGGTCTATTTAATGTTTTTTATTGCATGATTTATAAAAAAAATCTTCCGACCCTATTTATTTGCTGTTTTGCAGTTTATTTCAAATTTTAGTACAAATTTTGCAACATATGTGTGAAAATACCTGCTTTTTTTTTCTCCCAACATTTTAATTTTTATGGCTTCTCTAAAAACCTTTCCTACCTGTTCACTGTCTAAATATCAAAAGGAAACAAAATAGAAGAAAATGAATTGTATATTTATTGTGCTGTCCCACCTAACCCATGGGAGCCATTAATTACATGGCATTCATGTTATGTCTGTTTATGGTGCATGTTTTGAATATCTGTGCTCCACCCCTGGGCTATTGTTTTATGCAACTGTTCTGTATGGATGGTCTTTACACCCCTATACTTCTTTGCTTCATGTTCCTTTTACTGTGAGGTTACATCCTGCCTCATTGTAGCTGTGACTTCACCTTGTTCAGACATGTTTTCACAGAGCTGAGAGGAGAATTTGTTTTGTAACCTCCTTCGTGTTATCTCAAGGTACAGTCAATAAACTACCCTGAAGGCACATCCATTGCATCCTGCTTACTAGATCTCACATGCTTTGGAAGGGGATTAATATAGCGAGTTCACCATCTTACATACGCTTGTACAAAGACAGACTTCTCTAACATACATCGGTGGCAGAATATTTATTATTAGAGCTTGTCAATTAATCATATTGAAATAATACATAATTTCAGTCCACCACAATTCTGGGTTTGCCCAGAATCATGAACTTGATTTTAACCCCACCCCAAAGCAGCTCTGTGCCAGAGAAATAAAAAAAAAAAGCCGGTCTCATTATCAGGGTTACAGCTGTCAGTTGCTCTGTATCTCTGTCCAGGCACTTGCAACCTCTTAACTCCTTCAGCGCTGAATGCTTTAGAAGGAACAGATGTCTATCAAGGTGAAGTGAGTCTGTGTAAGAGCCTCAGTACTGTGAAGGTGTAACACATGGAGTGAGGTTTGGATTACTGGCTGTTCTAATGCCAGTATTAAATCTGTAAGAACACTGAGAAATATTGAGGGCTGATTACACTGTAACTCAAGACACAGGGAGTCTAAGGCTAGGTGCACACTGCATTATTTTGAATGGATGACGGTCAATTCTGACGTCTGAGAATGGACATGTTAACGTGTTCATTGACTAATGTAGGTGGATGGATGTGCAACGCGCATTGGCATAGTGTCCATTTTTACATTTTCTGTCCAATATATGTTTAAATTTAACAGATGGAGGACGCAGGGCACTGTGCTTTTTCAAATGTAAAAAAAACTTATATGTTACAGTATATGTTTTTCACAATGTATGTCAATGGAAAACGGATCCTAGTTTTTATGCCCATGTTGCAAAAGTATACGTTTGTATCTTCAAGCTTCTTTGACTCATGTAAACAGTTTGGATTGTGAGTAATCAATTAGTGTGATTGTAATCCACCAGACTTCAAACACAGTAAATGATTACTTCCTTGAAACACCTTTCTGAACAATTTAGACAACTAAAAGAAGCTTGCGGGTAATAAAGGCAGTTTAATTGGAGCACAGTTAGAGAGTTTTCACACAGCGCAGTTTTTGTCCAGTTTTAACTGTGCTTCAATTAAAATGCCTTTATTACCAGCAAGCTTATTTCACTTATCTAAACTGTTTAGAAAGTGAGGAATCAAATAGTGTGCTTTTAATCCACAAGACTTCAAACACAGTCATTGATTACTTACTTGAAACATCTTTCTGAACATATAGCAACATAAAGCGAAGCTTACCTGGTAATAAAGGTAGTTTAATTGGAGCGCAGTTAAAACTGCACCAAAACTGCGCGGTGTGAAACACCCTAAGGCTTAGTTCACACGGCATAATTGCGGTGCGTAATTTCGCCCTGCAATTATGCCGTGTGTTCGGGAGGACCCGCCGGCCCCATCTACATGCATTATTCATGACGCGTAAACACCGTAAATAATTGACATGTCACTTATCTCCCCGCGCGTCGCATTGTTCTCTATGAGAACGGTGGATTATCATAATTATTGGAACGTATTTCGCCACGTATTGAGAGCAGTACGCTTGCGAAATACGTGGCGAAATATGTCCCAATTTAAGCCATGTGAACATAGCCTAAGGTTACTTTCACACAACTGATTTGGAAACTGATTATGGTGCACCGAATCTGCTTTAGAATCAGTGTCCAAACTGACTGTAATCTGTCTTATATTGTTTCTAAGGCCTCGTCTCCACAGCACTGGTTTTTCGTTGGATTTTTAAGTGGATTCAGTATTTAGAAGCCGCAAAAATCCAATTGCAACTACTGCAATAGAAAATCTGAGATACGGCGATTGTAAAATACCATTGGATTTTGGACGATATTTGACAGTTTTCATATAGACATAGCCTTATGGAAAATCAGTGATGTTGTGCACACTTTCATTGACGCTGAACTTTCTCAGCGCTGAAAATTGTAACGGGTTGGTGCATTCGCTGGACCACCGCAAGCGATAAGTACCCCCCGGTTTTCACCAGAGCCCGCCGCAAAGCGGGATGGACTTGCTGCAGCGTGTAGGCTACCCAGTCGCTACCCCTGATTGACATTGCTTGCGATTAGGCTGCCGGGGTAATGTGTGGTACCGAATCGTAGTCCAGGGACTGTATTCGGCGGACAGCAGGAGGTCCAGGACTGGCTGGCAGAGTCATGGTCATAGACGGGCCAGCACTTCAGCAGGCGTCAAACAGGCAAGGTCAGGAAACGTAGCGGTACTACTGGTACACGGATAATCAAACAGAACTCCGAACTCTCTCTAGACAACTAACGCACGACCAACAATCTGGCAGAGGAGTGCAGGGCGTATATCTATATAGGTACCAACGGCTGGCAATTAACTAATTACCGGTGCGCTGCGCCCTTTAAATCTCAGACCAGCCGTTGCGCGCGGAGCCCTAAGCAGTGGGTACGTTCCGCTGTGGCCGTACAGGCAGGAGCCAGCGTGCACAGAGTGGTAGATGGGTAAGTGACAATGCGCCGGGGCCCGGGCAGCAGGGGGATGGTTGCGGCTGGTCCGCGTCACCCCCGCCTGCCGACCCCCCTGCTGAAGGGTATGGGTCGCTGATGGCGACGGCACCCGCGCCATGACCCCATGACAAAAATTTTCCCCCTCAAAATCAGCATCAAATCCACATCTCACAAGAAGAATTTCAGACAAGGATTCAACACTGATCCAGCCCTGAAATTTTCAGCATCCAAATCACCTATGTGAACGTACCCTTAGGCGATGTTCACACGGCTTATACACGCCGTAATTTCGGGACGGACTTCGCTCCGCAATTACGGTGTGTGTATGGGGCGGGGGCGGCAGCTCGCTGGCCCTATAGACAGCCATTATCCACGGCGTGTATCCCGCCGGGATAATGTGCATGTCACTTTCTCCCTGCTCGCGAAATTCCGCCGAAGGGGAGGGCGTAATCCATAGTTCTCTATGAGAACTGTGGATTACCGTAATGCCTGGGACGAATTTCAGCTGTATTGCAGCGCAATAAGGCACGCAATACGGACTGAAATCCGTCCCAAAATAAGCCGTGTGAACGAGGCCTTAGGGTGCTTTCATACGATGCGTTTTTGCCGCCTTTTTTACACGTATTTCATGCATTTTTTGACGCGTTTCTTGTGCAGGAAGGCACAGCAATTAATGCTGTACATTGCTGCACAAAAAATGTGTCAAAAACCACATCAAAAATGCACCGTGTTAAAGCACCCTTAGGGTAAATACATGCAGGATGGATCACAGAAAATCCACAGTTAAAAATTTGCAGATGCTTTGAATTTAAAAATCTGCACCGCAAGTCAATGAGTTCATGGGATTTGTAAAATCTTATCCACATGGGTCATTCTGTAATCCACTCTGAATTTTCCATGCATGAATCCTCATGGAAAATCTATAGCAAATCAGGCCCATATGCAATCACTTTAAAAAGGTTGTCGGAGTGTTTTTTTTAAATTTATTTACGCTGCATAATAAAACAAAAAAATATACAGTATATATTCGGTGGCGTTACAGAAATGTAGCTGCCGGCGGAGTCCCCCAACAATCTATGCCTTTATCCTACAAACAACGTGTAACCACGGAAGCCACGGATTAGCTGCAGTAGACATACCGCGTTTGTAGCATCAGCATATAGACAGAGATTGTTGGGGGGACCGCAGGCAGCTACAGTGAAACGCTAGTAAGTGTATTTTTTAAAATAATTTTTTAGTAAAAGTTTTATTACACAGCAGTAATTAAAACAATAATTTAAGAAATGTCCAGCATAGGTGATAAATGCCTGATTGCTTCCACAATCACTAGAATTTTTCCTCTCTGCATGACTGCAGTAATAAAAATTTTAAATGGATCTACGTTTGAATATGTTTGCAAGTGGAAATAACTGGCTCAGTGATAGAAAACAAAGGGTGGTGATTATTGGTACATACTCTGACTGTATCTCTGTTTCTAGCGGGGTACCAATGGGGTCAGTATTGGACCTTTTCTCTTTAATATAGTATTATATTAATGACCTTATAGAAGGATTGCACAGAAGAATATCAATCTTTGCAGATGATACTAAACTGTAATTAACACAATAGGTTAATATACTATTACAGAGAGATCTGGATAAGTTGGAGGTATGAGCAGAGGAGGTTCAACATGGATAAATGCAAGGTTATGCACATGGCAAGGAAAAATCCATTCCATTATTACTTGTTAAACTCTGGGTAAAAGTGACATGAAAAAAAACTTGTGAATTTTAGTGGACAGTAAACTTAGTTGTAGTAGTCAGTGTCAGGCAGCAGTTGCCAAGGCAAATAAGATCATGTGGTAATTTAAATGAAACATAGATGCACATGATGAGAACATTATTCTCCCACTATACAAGTCACTGGTTAGACCACACATGGAATATTGTGTACAGTTTTGGGCACCTGTGCACAGGAAAGACATTGTGGAGCTTGAACAGGTTCAAAGGCGGACAACAAAAATAATAAAAGACTGGGTGGACTGCAATACCCAGAAAGATAAGCAAGATTAGGGTTGTTTAGTTTAAAGAAAAGAAGGCTTCGGGAGAACCTAATAAAAATGCATAAATATATTAGGGGTTAAATGCAGAGACCTCTCCAAAGATCTATTTATACCCAGGGTTATGTCTAGAAAAAGGGGGAATCCTCTACGTCTTGAGGAAATAAGGTTTCTTCACAAACATAGAAAGGGATTCTTTACTGTAAGAGCAGTGCGACTGGGGAAATCTCTGCCAGAGGACCTTGTCATGGTGAGTTCACCAACAGAGTTCACAAATGGGTCTGGATGCATTTTTAGAGTATAATAATGTAACGACTTGTAGTGACTAGGAATCTGGAGAAGGGTCGTTGATCCAGGGATTTATTCTGATTGCCAGATTGGAGTCAGGAAGGAATTTTTTACTTTAAAATGAAGACAATTGGTTTCTACCTCATGTTTTTTTTTTTTTTGCCTTTATCCGGATAAATACTATATAAAAATAGGCTGAACCGGATGTATATCTGTCTATTTTCAGCTCTACAAACTATGTAGCTGTGCAGTAAAAGAGATCGACAACCTCTGTATTTGGCAATGTCAGTCAGTCCTGTAGAGGTAAAATTGAGTGACAGAACATATGCTCGACTACTGCTCCATTCAAACTGCTTGCTGCAGTTATACAATGACATGGAAGAGTGGCCCAGGGAGCACTGTTCTATAAACTCACAGTGCTGCCATATAAACACAGTAATACAGCACCACAATGAGCATATTCTATGTAATTGTGCAGCCACATTATAAATGTGATTTGTAATTTAGCAGTCAGAAGATAGATTACATTGTTTTGTTCTCTAGTGGTAGTAAATAGATAATCTGATTAGGCTTTTTGTCTTCTTACTCAGAATAATGATGAAAACCTGGAATTTCCTTAGGGTACATCCACATGGCACAGGTTTTTTGTCGGACTTTCAGACTGTTTTCAGATTTGGAATCCATCTGAAAACAGACTGTGAACCATCCCCATAGACTTTCACAGAAAATCCGCCCAGTAGTCTACATTGCATGATGGCTACGGCCACACGACAGTGACAAAATACCGGTCGGATTCTGATTAAGAAAACCGTGAGGAAGATTGTGCATGATCCTAGTTTTTGATAATGCTGGTGGTGTGAAAATCTGCCCAGTAGAAAAACCGTGCAGTGTAGACTACTGGGCGGATCTTCTATTAAAATATATGGGAATGGTTGACAGTTGGTTTTCAGATGGGTTTTCAAATCCGAAAACCATCTGAAAAATGAACTGAAAACCGCTGCCATTATTATTATTTATTTTAGAGTACCCTTAGTTCCACAGCGCTGTACATACAATGGGGGTTATATACATAACATAGGTCAAACAAGTACAGGGTGACAATAAATAACTAACAACTGGTACAGAGGGAGAGATGGCCCTGCCCGTGAGGTCTAACAGTCTACAGGGAAGGAGGGAAGAGACAGAAGGTGAGGGCAGACATGTTTGTGGGATGGAGTAGTGCAACGGGGTTATTGTTGGTTATAGGCAATCCTGCAGAGATGGGTTTTCAGGTTACTTTTGAGGCTAGTGAGAGGCTAGTGGGATGTGTTGGGCAGTGAGTTCCAGAGTGTGGGGGAAGCAAGAAAGAAGTCTTGGAGACGGTTATGTGAAAAGCTGATAAGAGGAGAGCAGAGAAGAATGTCCTGTGAAGAGCGGAGATTGCATGAGAGGAGGTATCTAGAGATTAAGGCAGAGATGCATGGAGGGGAGAGGTTATAGAGAACCTTGTAGGTCAAGTTTACTAACTTGAACTGGATCCGCTGGGCAATGGGTAGCCAGTAAAGGGATTGGCAGAGGGGAGAGGTACAGGAGTATCAAGTAGAGAGGATGGTTTGGAGGGGAGCGAGGCTGCTAGACAGGAGGCCACAGAGAAGGATGTTGCAATAGTCTAGGTGGGAGATGACGAGGGCATGGACAAGCATTTTTGTGCTATCAAAGTTATATATAAGAGAGATATTTTTGGATCGGTTTGGAGTCAAAGGTTATCCCAAGGCAGCGGAGCCGGTGAGATAGTGAAGCCATTGATTGTGATAGAGAGATCAGGTGGAGAGATAGAGTGGGATGGTGGGAAGATGATAAATTCAGTTTCCTCCACATTTAGTTTTAGGATGTACCCTTAGGCTGCGTTTACACAGCACAGGCCAAATACCGGTCTAGAAATCCCAACCAGTATTTGGTCTGTTTCTGGCACGCAGGTGGACGGCTTTTGAGGATTCAAGCCCTCTCCCTTCGTACTGACATGTTCATGTTCCGCCCGAAAACCGGGCTGAAGAATGAACATGTTCTATGTTTTCCGACCGCCGGCAGTCTAAAAAACTGTCCGGTGGAAAGCACGTGCAGTGGGCACTGCTGCACGGATTTTCCATTAAGGTCCAAGTTAAAGGTTGACAGCCGGTTTACAGACGGCTTTCAAAACCGAAACCGCCTGTAAATCCGGTTGAAAAACTGTTACCATGTCGACATGCCCTTAGTTAACCTCAAACCAAATCAATTACAACACAGAGGAATTCATATCTCCCAGGTAATTCTTGTGGCAGAAAAATGTAAATGATACACTCAATGCTTTTTTTACAAATAAGACTTCTTTTCCCAGCCTTACCTGAGGCGTTTGTGGTGGTGGAACAGGCGGTAGCTGAAGTGGCTGTTTGGTTACATGTTGTGGCTGTAGTGCTGGAATTGATTGATGCTGTTGATTGATCTGAAATGTTGGCATTTGAGGGGCAATAGTGTTTTTATTTTTCTGTTGAGTTTGACTTTCACCCTGTGGCTGCCATGGAAAAGGCTGCTGGGATAATGCTTGTTGAAGTTGGATCATCTGTGAGTAATGTGGAAGACCAAATCCAAACATTGGACCTGCCTGAGACATCTAAGAAATTATATTAAATTGTGTAAGATACATTTAATTACTTCTGCCGACATGTATAATATTTTTTTCTCTTACCTGTAAGTTGGGGTAGTTATAGGGTCCATAAGGCTGTCCCTGTAGATGATAAATATTAAGTTACTATTTAAATTGTATGTGTCCTGACTAGTGTTGAGCGATTATTATCGACAAAGTTGAAATCGGCACAGTTTTTATGTTGATCGAAATTTTTAGATCATGCGATAATTTAGGTTAAAATCGGTGCATCATCATTAAATCGCGCCATTTTCGGCCTTCCGTCATTTTGGCGGCCAGAAAATCATCTTACAGAATAGAGCAGGGTGAGATGTGTGTGCGACGTCATGACTGGGATTTTGTAGGGTTTGCGATTGGCTGGAAAAATCACATGACCTCTGTTTTACATAGAACAGCCCTTCCTGTTCATGATCATGTGTCCCCTCAGCGTTTTCATAGCAGGAGGACGTGCGCTCGCCTGTGTCCAAACAGCTCAGCGAAATTTTTTCTATTTTTTCACAAGATCCTTACAACTTAGTTAGATCAGAGATTGGATGTTTTTATGTATTTAGGTAGATAATTTTAAAGGAGCATCTACCGCTGTAAAGTCACGGAGGGGAGCGGGGGAGGGGGGCACGCGGGCGAACACAGACAAACTCTATAAAGAACACTGGATAAAGTTCACCAAGACTTAGTGTAGACATTGCACTGCTATAGCTTTATTATTAACAGTTTTCTATTGAAATATTTCCTGGATATTGGGCAGCCTGAACTTATATTAGGATACACATCTTTTTTAGTAACTGCAGGTCTCTTTGTTAGGTGCAAAAACTCCACTTTTATTCTCAGTATACATTTCAGATAGGTGTTCTTTTTCAATTTTGCCCCTTCCAGCTTTGTTGATATAGCCACCTTGCAGTTAAATTAGAATCCGCAATTTTGTAGTCAGCACAGGTTGATAGGTGCCAAAAATCATTTTATTATCCGAATACATTACAGATACTGTTTTTTTTTACTTTTGGGGCACTACAGCTTTGTTTTATTGAGGCACCTTGCACTTAAATGTGAAAAACAGCAATTTTGTAGTCACCACAGGTGAATTGAAAGGTGCCAAAAAAATACCTTTTTATTATCCGACACATTACAGATACGTGGTTTTTTTTGCACTTTTGTCCAGTCCAGATTTTTTGATAGAGCCACCTTGCAGTTAAATTTGAATCCAGCAATTTTGTATTACCACAGGTGAATTGATAGGTGTCAAAATACCCTTTTATTTCCGAATACATTTAAAATACTGTTTTTCACTTTGGGGACTACACATTGTTCATTTAGCACCTTTTCACAAAGTGAATACTAAAATTTTTTTAGTCACCACAGGGGAAATTTAAAGGTGCCAAAATACCTTTTTTTACCCCCTACATTTCCGTACGTGTTTTTTTTACTTTGGCCATAACTTTGTTCATTGAGGCACCTTGCACTTAATGTGAATACAGCAATTTTTGTAGTCACCACAGGTGAACTGATAGGGGGCCAAAAAATACCTTTTATTATCCGAATAATTACAATACTTTTTTTTTGCACTTTTGCCATCCAATTTGTTATTTGAGCCACCTTTTAGGGTTTAAATTTTAATCCAGCAATTTGGTGTTACCCAGGGGAAATTTAAGGTGCCAAAAAAAAACCTTTATTTCCAAACATTACAGAACGTGTTTTTTTTATTTTTGGGGCCCCTACAGCTTTGTTTATTGAGGCACCTTGCACTTTAAATGTGGGAAAACAGCAATTTTTTTAGTACCACATTGAATTTAAGGGGCCAAAAAATACCTTTTTTATCCCAATACATTTCGATATTTTTTTTTTTGCCTTTTGCCCAGTCCAGATTTTTGAAAGCCCCCTTGCAGAAATTTGAATCCAGCAATTGTGTAGTTACCACAGGGGAATTGATAGGGGCCCAAAAAATTTTCCTTTTTTTTTTCCGAATACATTACAGATACGTTTTTTTCATTTGGGGCACTCGCTTTTTTCATTTAGGCATCTTGCACTTAAAAGTAATACAGCAATTTTGTATCACCACAGGGAATTTATAGGTGCCAAAAAAAACCTTTTATAATCCGAAAACTTTCAGATACGTGTTTTTTCACTTTGGCGCAGGCCAGCTTTTTTATAATCACTTTTCAGTTAAATTTAATACAGCAATTTTGTAGTCACCCAGGGGGAATTGATAGGTGCCAAAAATATCTTTTATTTTCCGAATACATTTTTAAATATGTTTTTTTCACTTTGGGGCGGCCACTTTTTGGGTTAATCACTTTTCAGTTAAATTTTAAAACAGAATTTTTTTAGCCACCACAGGTTTTAAATTTAAAAGGTCCAAAAAAAACCTTTTAATATCCTAT
>JAODAL010068598.1:0-16740 GCA_025379985.1 Phyllomedusa bahiana
ACGCTAGCCAGATTTAGGTTGCTGCTGATGACTGGTACTGCTCCTACCCCCCCCCCCCGTCCCCCGGCACCTGCGGCGGGAGTACGTGAGAGCTGAAGAACACCCCGGTCAGACCTGTGTGAGGAGGGACGATGCCGCACATAGGCAGCGGCCAACTGACTATGGAGGATTCCCTATAGTATTTGAGTTTTTCCTCCCTCTCAGCAGCTGGGAAAAAGTCTCCCATTTTGGACCGGTAGCGAGGGTCCAATAGGGTGGAGAGCCAGAAGTCATCCTTCTGCCGGATGGTGACTATTCGGCTGTCACTAGCCAGGCAAATCAGCATGCTGCGGGCCATCTGCACAAGTGACTCGAGAGACTCCCTGCCTCCATCTCCACTGTATACTGCCACGGTGCTTGCGGGTCATCTGCCTCTTCTTCCTCATCTCCATCTACCTCCTCCAGCTGCTCCTGCTCCTCCTCTCCTGTCACCTGGGTAGAAAATCCACTAATTTCACCAGACAATGCTTCTGCTCCAATGTCCACCTCCTCCTCCTCCATTTCAGTCCCCACCGGACTCATGTGGCCGCGAGATGTAGTCGCCACGGCTCCAGTCCCCTGCCCAGACAGATTTTTCAGCATCTGTTCCAGGACATGAAGCAGTGGAATGATATTATTAATCCCGTAGTCCTGGCGACTGACATATAACGTCGCCTCCTCGAAAGGCCTCAACAAACGGCAGGTGTCACGCATGAGCTGCCACTGGCTGACATCAAAGTAACACAGGGGAGTACTCCTGTCCGCATGGATCATCAAAAAATCGTGAATGGCATTTCTCTGTTCATACAGTCGGTCCAACCTGTTCAGGCTGGAATTCCAACATGTGGAAACATCGCATATCAGAGTGTGTTGGGGGAGGCCGTTCTGCCGATGCAATTCGAGGAGGGTGTTCCTGGCTTTGTAGGAATGGATGAAGTGAATGCACAGTTTTCTGGCCATTTTCAGAATCTTCTGAAGATCGGTGGAAGACTTCAGGAACCTTTTCACAACCAGATTGAATACGTGCGCTATTCAGGGCGCATGGATCATCCCTCCTCAGTGCAGCGCGGACACCATGTTACTCCCATTGTCCGTCACCATGGTTCTGATTTGCTGTTGGCGCGGAGAAAGCCCCACACCGAGTTTGAGCTGCATGCCGCGCAGAAGTTCCTCCCCTGTCTGACTTCCTTCGCCGAGGCAAGCCAGGTGTAGAACTGCGTGACATCGCTGTGCCCTACACATGTGGTATTATGGAGTAGTACTTGTGGAGGCTGAGATGATGATGGTGGTGGTGGAGGAGCAGCAGGAGATAGGCGCAGCAGCCGCAGGTTGACAAGGTGGAGGAGAAGGCGGCGTTTCCGTCCAAGTTGTTGGTGTGCCTGGCAGGAAGCACATTCACCCAGTGGGCCGTAAAGGACATGTACTGGCCCTGACCGTAGTTACAGCTCCAGACGTCCGCGCTGCCGTGCACCTAGGAACAAACCGAAAAGCTTCTGTTCTACATATTAATGAAGTGCTGGTACTGCCTTTTTGGAAAAGAAATTACAGCTTGGAACTCTCCATCTCGGCTCGGCACAAGACATTCATTCTCTGAATGGTGCAGAGTCCACCATTTTGACAGGCAGGGACTGCAGTACCAACAACTTGGACAGGAGCACGGTCAGCTGCTGCACCTTAGGCTGGTTGGACGCATACTGTTGTGTCTTTTGCACTCGCCTCGCTGAACGACTGCTGGTGCCATGAGTAGCGAGGAGCAGGAACATCTGGACTGGGAGATGATGTCAAAGAGAAACAGCTCCCTTCTGCAGAGGTGGTGGAGCCTTGACTGGCTGGAATGGCATGCGTGCCACTGGGCGCTGCTGCTGCTGTTGCTGCGGCGGCAGGATGGACCACCACATCTGAGCCACGCTTCGCCCAGGCCACCGGATGGTGACGGTGCATGTGTTGACGCAGGGCCGTGGTGCCAACGTTAGCTCCCTTGCCACGCTTCACTTTCTGCTTACAGATTCTGCATATACCCATATTCGGCTCCTCCGGTGTCTTAGCAAAGAACTGCCACACCGCCGATTAGCTGATTTTACTGCCAATGCTCCGCACTGCTGCCGCTGCCCCGCTTAGCCCCTGTGCCGCTACTTTCTTGGACCTGCGATGCGGGTTTTCTACCCCGTGGCCGCTTGGCTCCCGACCGCACACTGCTGCTCCCTGCTAAATCACGGCCACACAACCAACTTGCTTGCTGCGCCGCTGCCTGACGCGCAAGCTGACGCCCTGTTCTCCTGACGATGATGAAGCCTTGCCTCACCCCGGCTCCCAAGTGCGGTCGGCACATCATCATCTATTTTTTGTTTCTCGTCACTGCAGTCCACATCACCCGGTCTTGGTATGCAGAGGCTGACCTCTCACAACATGACCTCCCATGCCATCTCCACCCTCATACTTTGCTGCCTACTGCAAGAAGCAGGGGATTTGGCCCCATTTCTTCGCTGCCAAGTAGCTGCTGACTTCCTCCTCAAATTGTTCATCCTTGTATATAGTGGCGCTGAGCCCAGGGCCACATAGTAGATCTCTGGCTGAGGGAACCGGATGGGACAGAGGCGGGTTGAGGAAAGATGAGACCGCTGACCCACTCCCGGGCCAACTAAGGGTTGTGTCTGACGTTCCCATCGACTCTTGGCTGGGGTTGTCAGATGTCATCTGGGAGGAAGTGGATGACCTAGTCAACCAATCAAGAAACCATTGGGTTCTGACAAACACCCGGCCGCTAGATGACAGCATCAGTTGTGGCCTCACCGAGTGACCCCCTACTGCGACGTCCCATTGCTGTGCTGCGACCTGGGCCTGCTCCAGGAATGTTTGTGCCACTGCCACTCGCAGGTGAAGAGCCTGCCACCTCTCTTTCTGACATACTGTTTGTTCTAAAATGTACAGAAAACTGTTTGATTTAAGATATCTGTATATTGATAAATACACAAAACCCGTATTTGACTCCAAATGAACACAGTAACAAGCTTGGGTAACCCCTTTGGGTATAAATTGCGCTCCCCAAAATGGGGAGGGAAAAATTTACTTGTATCTGCCGTTTAAAAAAACGGTGTATTTTTCTGAATATAAAAGCACAAAAAGGCTTAATTAACCTTCGGATAGGATTATGTACAGGCAAAATGTCTTCTTTGGCGGTGAAAAAGAATGTTTCTTTTACTAAGTACAACTGCAGAAAAATACTTACTTAACCCTTGGATGTAAATTGCGCAAAAGAATTGAGCAACCAAAAATTACCAGCTTTGTAGCGTGTTAAAATGGCGTGTATTTTACGGTTTCACAACAACAAGAAAAACTTGTAATTAACTTGAGGTTATGAATTATGCTACAGGTAAAATGTCTTTTTTGGCGGTGTGAAAAAGAAGGTTTCTTTTCAGTGGGACCAAACAACAGCAGAATAACGCTTAATTAAACCCTGGATGTAAATTGGCGCAAAGGAAATGAGCAACCAACAAAAAACTACCAGCTTTGTAGCGTGTTATACAATGGTGTGTATTTTTACAGTACACAAAAATAGGAGAAAAACTTGTAATTAACTTATCGGTTATGAATTATGCTACAGGAAAATATGTCTTTTTTGGCGGTGTGAAAAAGACTGTCTTCTTTTAGTGACCACAAAACAGCAGAAAACAATGCTTAAAGGGGTTGTTCTCGCCTTCGTTGAGATTGGGTTTTAATTATAAAAGATAAGATCTTTAAAAAACAAGCGAGCTTTGCAAGTATATGTCATTACAAATGTTCACCTACTGATTTCGAGTTAGCCCTATGTAGTAGATGTTGCATCAGTTCTAAATTTCTATAGCAGAAGCGACGCCTGTTGATCCTTTATCTTACTGGTCTCTCAGTTCTGTATGACTCATGTCAGCCTGTGAAGCGAAGTACAGATCTGCAGCAGAGAGCCCTGCTCCTTGCCACACAGAATGCTTTCTGTAGTGGACGGGGGGGTAGGGAGACTCTGGCTTCTGTGTCCATGCTGCTGGATTAACCCTGTGTGTGCCTGTTTTCCTCATGCTTCTACACCGATAGATGTAGCAGCGTGACCGCCTGTGTGTTACTAAACGTCAATTGATGTGCTGTGAACTGTCACTTATACTAATAGAAACAGTCACGGACCATGTGAAATACTCCAGGTGCTGTCGCTTTAGCCCTAGTCGCAGCTCTGTATAGTAACAACTTCCCACTGCCCTGTGTAATAGTTCTGACAGAGATTTGTTGTTGCTGGAGATGTGGAGACATTGTAGCTAAGCAGGGGACATAGGAAATTCACTCTGCATCCCACCTCTGCGTCTGCTATTCAGCATTATCAGCTTCACAGACCTCTATACATCATAAGATAAGCCCTCTTTTGCAACTCGACCTGGCAGGCACACACAGGGGTTAACTTGGCAGCAAACCCCTCCCCCTTGATGCTATGAGTTATGGAGCTGCACTGATGTGCTGAGGGTGCCGCGAGGGGGATGAGGGGAGCAGAAGAGACCAGACCAAGAAGCACGCCCCTCAATTCAACTATTCAGGGCTCGCACTGACAGAGCTGAAGAGCTTGTAATGTGAGATCCTTCTTTATTAACCCGTGGATGTAATTGACGCGCAAAAGAAATTGAGGAACCAAAAACTGACCAGCTTTGTAGCGTGTGTATTTTACGGTACCAAAAGAGAAAAACTTGTAATCTAAAACTTTCGGTTATGAATTATGCTACAGGTAAAATAGTCTTTTTTCTGCCGGGGTGAAAAAAAGACAGTTTCTTTTACGTGACACAAGTGTGCAGAACAATGCTATAATTAACCCCTGGGTGTAAAATTGCGCAATATGAATCTTGGCAACCAAAAAACTATCAGCTTTTGTAACGTTTATACAATGGCGTATATTTTACGTACACAAAAGAGAAAGACATTGTAATTAAACCTCTGTGAGGTTATGAATTATGCTACCAGGAAAATCGTATTTCTTTGGCGGTGCAAAAAGGACTCGGTTTCTTTTAGTGAACACAACAGCAAGAACACACGCTTATTTAACCCTGGATGTAATTGGCGCAAAAGAAGTGAGCTCAAACAAAAACTATACCAGCTTTGTAGCGTGTTTACAATGGCATGTTATTTTTACGGTACAGCAAAAAAGAGAAAAACTTGTAATTAACCTTCGGTTATGCAGTAGTGATGAGCGATTACGTTGACTATCGTCCTCGGGTCAATAGTCGATATCGGCAATTCATTCAAGACATTTTCGATAGTCGATAATAGATTATCACGATGCCATTAAAGTTATGGAGAGGAACTACACCTTATTCTTACACCCAAACAGGGCTGGAGAAGCTGGAATTAACATCCACAACACAGTCAAATGGATAGTGCTACATCTTAGGCAACACACTTAGGTTATAAAAGCCACAGAAAAAAAAGTCACAGACCATTCACTATCCCTGTCTTGTCCACAGCATGACTCTTATAATCCTGCATGACCCACAAATTAAAACGTGCCAGAAGGCAAGTATTATATGAACCATTCATTTTACTTGAACTGGACATTGCTATCCTGTCCTGGAACGCAGCAATGAACTTAACCATATCTGACCCACATATTAAAAAGTGCCAAAAAAGGAGGCCTGTTGAACCAACCATTTTAGTTGCATGGACACTAGACTATCCACCTGTACTGCGGCCTACAGCAGGCCCCCAAACCTGCATGGACCCCCAGATTAAAAATGAGCGGAAAATGGAGTCTTCGATCTCACACACCATTTTAGTTGAACTTGGTTCATAGACTATACCTGTCCTGGGCAACAGCATGAGACCCAAACCTGCATGTCCCCCAAGATTAAAAAGTACCCGGAAAAAAAAGAGTCTTGAACCACCATTTTAGTCTGAACTGGACATTGGACTATACCTATCCTGGACCCCGTCGCATTACATTAAACCTGTCTGACCCACAGATTTAAAAAGTGCTGTGGAAAAGGAGTCTTTCATCCACCATTTTAGTTGGAAACTGGACTATTGAATTCCCTGTCCTGGAACGCAGCATGACCCTTAAAACCTATCTGTCCCAAATATTCAAAACAAGTGCACAAACAAAGGAGGCTTTGAACCACCTTTTTAGTTGACACTGGAACATAGGGGACTAATCCCTGTCTGGGAGCCACAGCAAGAGCCCAAACCTGCATGACCCCAGATTTAAAAAACTGCGGAAAAACGGGAGTCTTTCAACCACCATTTTCAGTATGAACTGACATAGACTATCCACTTGTCCTGGGCCACAGCATGAGACCCAAACCTGACATGTCCCCAGATTAAAAAGTACCGGAAAAAGGAGTCTTTTGAAACCACCATTTTAGCTGAATGGACATTGACTATACTAATCCTGGACCGCCGCATTCCATTAAAACCTGTCTGACCCACAGATTAAAAATGCTGGAAAAAGGAGTCTTTCACCTCCATTATTAGTTGAATTGGACACTTGACTATGACTGTTCTGTTACCCAGTATGACCATTAATTCATGTCTGACCCACAGGTTAAAAAGTGCCGAAAAAGGAGTCTTTGAACCACCATTTTTGTTGAACTGCACATCTGATATACCTGTCTGGGCCACATTCTATGAGCCTCAAACCTGCATGACCCAAGATTTTAAAAAGTGACTGAAAAGGAGTCTTTATGTACCTCCATTTTAGTTGAACTGGAGGACATTGACTATACCTGCCCTGGGTAACCTACATCTGTTCAAAATCTTCCTGTACCTCCTTGTACAATTTAGAGGATATTTGTGATCAGCTATTTGTGCATGTCAGTTTTTTAGTAGTTTAATTCTAGAAAACACATTTTTAAATAGGATGGAATCCACCACATCATTTGTTTCTCTTTTTTTAAATTAGTATCTAAATGGGGTTGGTCTCACTACAGGGAATGCTAGCTCTGTAAAGGTCTTGCAAAAACAAGTCATTTTGGCATATGAGTCCATTAACAGTGTCCTACCTATTCCTGTTTTTGACAGCACCATCACCTCTTGAGCCACTTTTGACAAATGTGAAAAGAACAAATGTCTGTTAGAGTACCACATTTTTTTTAGTCAATATGGACCTGTATTATCGTATAGACTGTCTAATGTCACAGCAAATATGCCTCCAAAAATTCAAAACATGAAACCTTGAGCCACTTTTGACAATTGTGAAAAAACAAATGTCTGTTAGAAAAACCACATTTGTTTTTATAACTGGGACTGTTGGATAGCTGGCTCACTTTCACAGACGCAAATGAATCCACCCAAAAATTCAAAACAAGACCCTTGAGCCCTTTTTCGACGAATTGTGAGAACAATCTCTTGTCTTTTGAAACCACATATTTTTAGAATACGGTCCTGTAGTATAGCTGATATTTCACAGCAATCTCTGCAACCACGAAATATAATTCAAAAACATTGTGACCTCATAGAGCCCACTTATCTGAGCAAATTGGGAAGGACAAATAGTCATGTTCAGAAACACAGTCTTGTTAGGAATAGGAACTGTATTTAGGTATGCTGCATTGTCAAGCTGCAACTGACCCTCTCACACAATAAATTATAGAAAAATGAACTTCCCTCAGCACACTGGTTAAAAATTGATAGAGCTGGAGAAAGAGAATGCCACTTAGGAAGCAACATTTCTGTTCCAAAGACCAATGATTGACAGCTCCTGTATTCACAAGCGACCATGTGACCCCAACAAAAATATAAAAATTACCTCTCAGACTACGCACTGTTTTAAAAAATTGTGTGTGGAGAAATGTACTTAGAAGCAAACATTTCTCTGTTCCAAGGACCTCTGATTATAGTGTTTCTGACACAGCACCATGACCCCAAAACCATATGACTATGCGAAGAAAATTCTCAAGATATGGAGTGAGCTAAATGTAAATACGGTTTTGTCATGAAAACCTTGGTGTCTTTTACCAGTTCTCCTCCGACAGCAAAACCAGCAAAATTAAACTTTGGAACTGATGTATAAAAAAATTGCAGTAAGAAATGATCATTTTTAAAAAAAAGTTCTTCGCAAGTGGTCCCATTTTTACTGTTTGAAGAGCGAATGTATGTAGATCGGAAACTAATCCGGTGACCTCAGAATTGGAGGAAACTTACATCATCAGAGATCATGCCTGATTCATCTTGATGAAAGTCAAACGATCCACATTATATGTGTGAAAGGCCGGATGCGTTGTCTGTAATGACTCCTCCGCTGTGCTGAAGGTCCGCCTCAGATATGACGCTGGCTTGCTGGGCAGGGACAACACCTCTATGGCGTGGGACGAGAGGAGCGAGCTCAGGCCATTCATCCAATTTTGGATACGCCAGAAGTCAATTGGGTCCGGAACACATCCCAAAACATCGGTTGTTTGAGACGCAGATAGTCGTGCACCTTATCTTAAGCTATTCTACTGTGTGTTGGATGTGTGCCTGACTTACATTGCGTGTGAGGTGGTAAAATAAAGATTGCCAGAGGTCCACCCATTAGGCTTCGCCACGTTTTGCCTGTGCTGCCGCGCTGAGGCTACTTGGAACTCTTACTGACTTGTCACGTCCGCCTGACGTTGTTCACGTGACAATTGAAGAACGTGAAGCAGGCACAAACAGATGTCTCCAGTTGATCAATCAGCAAGGTCTCCATTTCCTGCATTTTATCTCTTATTTGGGTCTGGGGGAAGAAGTGCTGAGTTTTGCTTTTGGATCCAGGAGGGTGGCCACCCAAGTAACTGTTGTCATTTGATGGCCTTAATGCGAGATCATGTGGAGGAAAAATGGAGCATCAAAGCACTCTTGTGAGAGATGGAGCCTTGATTTCCCAAGCCTCTGGGTGGGGGCATAGCAAATGATCTTCTCATCTTCATCCTCCGCCTCAAATTCCGCCAACCTCTTCAAGCAGGGACGTCGGGTACGTCGGGTGTCAGGATACCTCCTCCTCTTTCCTCCTCCGCTTCTCTGGCACGCTTCAAAACACAGCCTACTTGCCTCAGGATGATGCACCCTGAGAGCTGGATGGCCACCGCCATTGCACTAGCCCTGGACCCCGAAACCATGCCTAATTGAATGGACGATAAATTGTGAAAAACTGTCTGGGGCCTTGTGGATTCGACGGAGGAAGGCTCCGTGTTCGCAATCTTGTGTCCGTCCTCCTCCTCTGTCGCTGGTGGAGCTGATGTTTCAGAGTGTCCAACAATCGTTCCAGAACTAAGATCGCCAACAATGCTCTGATGACAAGGGCATTGTCCGCCACTGACCTATTTTGGTGCTTCTTCAAAAACTGGCAAGGAGATGGTGCAGGAAGCTCTTTCACCTGACTCCACTCTCGGTGGATCAATACCCCGTGGTCTGCACCGCTGCTTGTCAGGCCATGTGTTGTCACTTCGTTACTGCGTAATGGCATGCGCTGCATGCCCACAATCGCTGTATGCATGTGGAGGGTTGGAATTCTGCGTGTTGCCACGTCAACAATGAGCCCGATTGACGGGGAGGCTGAGTTGATGCTGCAACGCAGCGGCGGGACGAAGCAGGGTGCAAACGGCGGGAGTGCGACTCAGACCTCTCCGGAGCCTTCTTCAGCAGGCAGTTCAGACCCGTGGTAGCTATTTAGAAATTTCTGGAGGACAAGGTTCATGACATGTGCCAGGCAAGGATGTGCTCAGACTACCGATCTTAAGGGTTCTAGGCGCAGCTTTCGACCATTATCGCACACCACCTTGCTGGCACAAGATTCTAGTCCCCAGCCAGCGCTCCGGTCTCGTTGCGGAGAGCGTCCACAGCTCCTGACTGTGTGTGGACGGTATCCAAGACAGATCATTTCAACACGGCCTGTTTCTATGGGCCCGTGATTGATGCCCAACCAGATGGACCTTGGGGGGACAGAACCCTGCACCCCCTGCGGTTTGAAGAAGCGTGCGCCGAGCCTTGAGAGCACCATCACACCAACAGACATCAACCCAGCTCACCCAGTGAGCTGTCACAGAGAGTATGCGGCCTTGGCAGTGCTTCTAGTCCATGTGTCGGTGGTCAGAGGACTTTTACGGACACAGATGAGGACCAACGCGCTTGAAATTTTAGATGAATGTGGCTGGCCAGGGAGGGACGGCTTTACTGGCAAAGAACTGCCTGCTCGGCAGCTGGTATGGGGGGGCAGGCAAGGGCCATGATGTGGCGGAACCTTCTGTGTCCACCAAGGAAAGGTAACATCTTCACAAGGCCAAAAGCCTGCAATGCGCAATTCCAGGCTTTTGGCTTTGAGATGGTTTGGGTTAAAAGTGTTTCTTCTGCTCCAAATCCTGGGTAGACAGAAGGCTGGCTGCTAGACTAGGCCGCTCTGTACGGGGTGCAGGTTGTCAAACTCGTGGAAGGAAGGGGAAATGGGGTAGGATGGTCTCTGGTGGTGCTGGTGTACTCAGGCTACGAGTGGAGGCTGAAGCGGAGGCTGATCCCTGTTCATGACTCTGAGAGACTTCGGGGCTGCTCTGGAAGGAAAACGCTTGGTCGGTGGAGGAGGAGGAGGAGGAGAGAGAGGGTGTGACAGTGGTGTGAAGCCCGGCATCGGTCTGGCCTTTTTTGGCACGTGTTGCCTCCATATACAACTCATGCATTTCGCTGCATGTGACATAGACATGTTGGTGGTGGGTTAAAACACCTAAAGAATCTTGCCTCTACTTAGCGTTTACAGGCAAAAGGGGCATTTTACATCGCTGGGTGAATCAGAGGCTTGCTCAAAGAAGGCCCAGATTGAGTGGTCCTGGACCTTTTTGGACGGAGGCATAAAGCGAGGGAGCGGGGGTTTCCGCTGACCGTCGCTGGCGAAAATCATCTACAGCGACTTCTGCAACCGCCCTTCCCTTTATTGAGGCGGGGATCCCGTACTGACACACCCCATCGTCTTCCTCCTCGTCCGAAATGATGAAAGCTGGCTCGCAAGAAAATTCTGCTTGAATAAGACCACGTTGGATTAACCCCAATGTTGTCATTCATCATCATCACCACAGGTGACTGGTCGTCCTGGCCATTCTGCATTCCAGGAGCTGCGGTGGATTACAAGCAACAGGCATTGCAAGGCGTTGACGACTCAGGCCCACGGGGATTTTACCGATTGACCGGCTTCCTTCTCCTCCTCTGTTGGCCCATCCTAGTAACTGGGCGCTCAGAGCAGACAAAAATCATCCTCGTTTGGCCTCTGGTCTTTGAAATGCCTTCTGACCCAACCGCATTTTGTCATCAATGGAGGTCTTCAGAAATGAGATTATCCACAGTGGTGGATACACGCAGTTCGACTTTTGGGCTGCCTTCGCTTCATGTTGGACGGATGCTGATGAAGCTGATGAAGACATTTGTGCGGTGACTGGGAGGACGAGGACCTAAGACTGCTGATGCAGGTTGCATTAACCACTGAAGAACAGATTGGCGACGCTGTTCGTTACTGAGATTCACAGGGCCCCGGACCAGCGATTGGTCAGCCTGACGTCCTGCAACCGAAGGATCCGCTGGCTTGCGTGTTGTCGCCAGCACTGGAAGGAGTACCTTTCTCTCGTACCTCATAACTCCATGTCCTACCCCCCTCTTTGCTCGCTAAACCACCTGCATTTCGATCCATTGTTCCGAACGATAAAATTTTGAGAAGGTATGGAAGAGTTTTGGAAAGTATCTTATTAAAAGACGGCAAATCACAGCTATTCTAGAAAAGCCCCTCCCTATTTCTACAGCCAACTAGGAATAGAAACTGAAATGGTTTCTTGCGAATACTGTGAATGCCGGTCTGGGGAAGAACCAGTAAGACAACAAATCAAAACAGTGTTCTTCCTTCAGTCCCAGGGATTTCAAATTGCCCAGATAGGACTAGGAATTGATAGGTTTCAACAAAATATCATGCAAGTGCGCGTATCTGCGGCCAAACTGAGATTCAAACGAGCCCAATAAAATCACTCAGAAGTTACACGGATGAGAAATTGTGTTTTTGCAGCATGACAAACGAGAACAGTGTCTGAATTGTTCGTTACAAACGTTGGCTATTTGAAAACAAAAAAAAACTAGGCCGCACCCCCCGCACCACATCCGCTATTAAAAACTCATTAAGATAACAAACGGTGGTTTTTGCACCTATCAATTCACCTGCGGTGTTGACAAATTTGCTGTATTCAATTTAAGTGCAAGGTGGCTCTAGGATCAAAGCTGGCCTGCGCCAAAGTGAAAAACACCTATCTGAAACTTGTATACGGATAATAAAGTTGGAGTTTAAGTTTGGTACTATGAAATACACCTGCGGTGATCACCAAAATTGCTGCTGCATTCAAATTAAGTGCATATGGTGGGCTCTGTGAAACAAAGCTGGCCTCCGCTCAAAGTGAAACAAAACACCTATCTGAAATTGTATATGGATAATAAAAGGTAATTGTTTGCCACCTATGAAATACCACCTGCGGTGACTACGAAATTTCCTGTATTAAAATTTAAGTGCAAGATGGCTCTGTGAACAAAGCTGGACTGCGCCAAAGTGGAAAAACAAAACACCTATCTGAATGTATAAGGATAGAAAAAGTTGATGTTTGTCCCTATCAAATAACACCTGCAGTTTAAATTAAAAAGATCTGTATCCTAATATAAGTACAGGTGCACACCTACAAGTAATATTGTCACCAAAAAACTGGGCAAAAAGTGTTAATAATAAAACCCATTGCAATGCAGGGTCTAAACTGCTAAACACAGTTGGGCTGCACAATATCACTCTCCTTTAAAGAGCCTGTTGTCTGCCTGTGTTCGCCACCAGCCCCCTTCCCTCCCCCCCAGGCTGTACAGCCGCTAGATGGTCCTTTAAAATTCTTCAAGTAACTAACAATCTGCAAAATTCTAATCTATCTAAGTTTAATGTTCACAGCTAAAAGCACTAGTTGGCTGTGGTGAAACAAATAGAAACAGTTACGCTGAGCTGTTTTGCAGAGACGGAGCACACGTCCTACTCTCCCTATGATACACAGACACACACTGAGCTGATCAGGAAGGGCTGTTCTATGTAAAACAGTGGTCTATGTGGATTTTTTGAGCCAATCGCAAAACCATTAACATCCCAAGTCATGACGTCCGCACACCCAGCTCACCTGCTCTATTCTCTAAGCTGATTTGCTGGCTGACAAATGACCAGGAAGCGCTGAAAATGGCGCGATATTAATTAGATTATGGCACTCTGATTTTATCCTAAATTATCGCGGTGAGTCGAAAAAAATCCGATTAAACATAATAAAAACCGTTGCATGATTTCAACACTTGTCGATAATAAAGTCGCTCACACACTATTGCCTTACCCAGTGTGCACCTTATGCTTACGTTTTCGAAATCTATTTTGGATGTGCACAGCATTACTATTTTTTGTGTCTATTTGGGGAAATTGTCAGCCTCGATTGGCCTTGGCTGCACTCTGCCTACCTCTTTTAACGTAGTGCAGGGTATAATTCGGTAGTAAGTTCCTATCACTCCCCTGAGATGTTGTAGTCTGAATGGATCCTAGTGAGGTAACATGTTCAGTGTTAGGGGTCTCACCTGTGCTGGGATCCCCTTGACGCTTTTGGGAGGTGAGCTTAAAACAATTTTTGATCAAAATCTGTGTAAAACTAAGAATCCCAGGGTGTCATTTATTTTACCTAGCAGTAATGCATTTTAAAAAATTTCCTATATACCTTGATGTTATACTTAGTTTTTAGTGTGGCCCACTGAAATTTGGATTGGATGTCATGCTATTGCTCATAACAGCTAGAGATGGCGGAATTTCCCGAATTTGTTTCGTTTCACTTCGCGAATTTCTCGGGCAAAAAAATAACTTCGTTCTGAATTTACTTCGGCACGAATCATGTTAAAAAATACAGCTATTTCCAGGCTGCACAGAGCTGCAGGGTGCTGGTTAGAACGTTGTGCCATGCTTAAATATGCAGAGGGAGCTTGTTGGGTCTTCATACAATGTTGTGTTTTTGTATGACACGCACATGACTTGCCCACCGCTCTTAGAATCGCTTCACTCTAATTAAATGTAGGCACATTCTTAAGAGGGCAAAACTGACCAAAAAAACTGAAGGGGGGAACTGTTGCCTGAAAAAGTCATGCGAGCGGCAGCTGGAAAAAAAAAAAACAAGCTGAGGCTCAGTGCAACCAATCAGTGACAGAGTGTGGAGGTGAAGGCGGCAGCCACACCAGCAGCATGAGTTCAGACAGTGGCACAATGACACAGTGTGTAGGTCACGGCAGCAGCCACAGCAGCAGCATGAGTTCAGACAGTGGCACAATGACATTCTGGAGGTGGCAAAAACAGGAATAGGCCACAGAGTTGCACAATGACAGAGAGTGGAGGTGACGGCGGCAGGAGCAACAGCATGAGGTCAGAGAGTGGCACAATGACACAGTGTGGAGGTCACGGCAGCAGCCACAGCAGCAGCATGAGGTCAGACAGTGGCACAATGACATAGTGTGGGGGTGGGTGGCAATACCAGTCCCTGGTAAAGATGGTTGGTGGCAGATGGAGAAACTGTCAGCAGATGTGTGGCATCAGGCGGGTGGCAGCATCAGAATAGTGGCTAAGGCAGGTAATTTAAAACCCAGACTCATTTCTCACAGTTTGGGTGAGGCGTCGGGGCTGATGTAGTCTGACGCTAAGGCTTTGGTGTGTGGAAATCCTGGCCGATCACGCTGATTCATCTTGACAAAGGTCAGTCGTTCCACTTTTCCCCGTGGACAAGCGGGTTTTACTTGGGGTAACGATGGCCCCGCCGCACTGAACACCCGCTCTTATGCCACACTACTGGCCGGGCAAGACAGCTTCTCCACTGCAAACTCGGCAAGTTGCGGCCACACATCCATGTTGGCTGCCCAGTAGTCCAGCGGATCTTCTAACTGGGGTGGCCGAGTGCTGTCCAAGTGGGCCCAAACCACTGTTGGTTCAGGGTCTGCCTCCAGGTCCTGCTGCTGCTGCTGGCGACTGCCCTCCTCACTAGGCGGGTGAAGGAAGCTGCTCATCAGTGACTCCAGACTTAGGTTGCTGCTGATGGGGGCTGGTACTGGGTCCGACCCCCCACCTTCCCCCGGCAGCCCGCGGCGTAGTCGTGAGCGCTGAAGAACCCCCCGGTCAGACTGTCAGAGGAGGGACGATGCCGCACATGGGCAGCGGCCAACTGACTACGGAGGATTTCCCTATAGTATTTGAGTTTGTCCTCCCTCTCAATAGCTGGGAAAAAGGCTCCCATTTTGGACTAGTAGCGGGGGTCCAATAGGGTGGAGAGCCAGAAGTCATCCTCTGCCCGGGTGCTGACTATTCGGCTGTCACTAGCCAGGCAAATAAGCATGCTGCGGGCCATCTGCAAAGTGGCTCCGAGGGGCTCCCTGCCTCCTTTTCCACTGTAACTGCCACGGTGTTGCGGTCATCCCCTCGTTTTCCCTCTCCCCATTTTTTAGCTCCTCACTACTCCTGCTCCTCCCCCTTTGTCCCCTGGGTAGAAAATCCCTTTTTTTCCCCAGACTTGCTTCTCTCCAAATTTTCTCCTGCTCCCCTTCCCCATTTCATCCCAGGGGATATTGGCCGCGAAATGTAGTCGCCATGTCTCCCCCCCCCCCCTCCCAGCAGATTTTTTAGATCTTTCCCAAGACATGAAGAGGGGAATGATTATTATTCCCGTAGCCTGGGACTACAAATAAGTGCCTCCTCGAATGGCCCAAAAAAGGGGCGGGTGTCAGATGAGGCCATGGCGACATCAAAGTTACCAGGGGAGTATTTGCCCGCTGGATCATCAAAAAATCGTTAATGGCCTTTTCCCTGTTCATACTCGGTCCAACATGTGCAGGCTTGAATTCCAACGTGGAAACAGCTATAGGTGTGTTGGGGGAGGCCCGTTCTGCCGCTGCAACTCGAGGAGGGTGTTCCTGGTTTTTAGATGAAAACATGCACAGTTTCCGGCCATTTTTTAGAATTTTGAAGATTGGGAAGACTTCAGAACCTTTTCACAACCAATTGAAAAGTGCCCATGCAGGGCCATGGACCTCCCTTCTGGTGCAGGGGGACACCATGTTCCCATTTTGTCATGGTTCCCATTTGCCGTTGCGGGAGAAAGCCCCACATCGATTTTTGGCCCCTGGCGGAGAGTTCCTCCCCTGGTGACTTGTCCCGAGGCAAGCCCGGTGTAGAAATGGTGACACCGCTGTGCCCTAAATGGTTGATGGGCAGTACTTTTGGAGGCTAGATGGGGGTGGGGAGGAGGGGGGGACAATTGGCCAGGACCGCAGTTTGACAAAGGGAGAGAAAGCGGGGTCTCCCGTCCCAAATTGTTGGTGTGCTGGGGGGAAGCACTTCACCCCGTGGGCCGTAAAGGGCATGTACTGGCCCTGACCGTAGTTACGTCCAGCGTCCGCACGGGCACCCTTTGGAAAAAAACCCATAAGTCAAGGACTGGCCCACTTTTGTTCTACATATTTATGAAGTGTGGTACTGCCCTTTTTTGGGAAAAAAAATTACGGCTTTGGGAAATTCATTCGGCTCCCAAACCATTAGTTTCTGAAGGTGCAGAGTCCAATTTTTGGAAAGGGAGGGACCCGTACCCAAAAACTTGGGGCGGGCACGTCAGCTGCTGCACTTAGGATGGTTGGACGCATACTGTTGTCTCTTTTCAATGCCTTTCCTGAACGACTGTGGCCCTGAGTAGGGAGGAGCAGGGGGCTTCT
>JAODAL010068599.1:0-16739 GCA_025379985.1 Phyllomedusa bahiana
TCCGCGGGAACCGCGGCGAGACTGCGGCAAACCCCGGCCAAAACGGCGGGGGAAGAGGCCTTAAAGGGAATGTGCCCCATAAAAAAATTAGTTTTGTTTTACTCACATTTTATGTTAAACACATTTTGTGGGATTTTGGCATTTTTTTTAATTTTCCAATTTAACTTTCAATATTTTTTTTAAAAATTTCCTGCAGTTTTCACTTTGGGCCACTAAGCCAAATTTACGTCTGACACTTCCTGTTCTTTTTTAGAAGTCCCTGCCATTATCAGCACAAAGGGGGTAAAACTAAAAGGGAACACCTTTTGTGTACGTTTAAAAAGGAATCCCCGTCACAAGGGGAGATTCACAGCTCTCCCTCCCCCACATGAAAACTCTCCATACAAGTCTAGGGACAAATCGCCCAAAAAATCCTTGGCATAAGCTGCTTAAAGTACTCTCTGACTGCTGGGAAAGCAGTGCAAGCAAGAATTCCCTTCCCCCCAAAAATTTTTATTATTTATTTTTTTATTTTATTTTTTTAAAGCCCATTGATCCAGGGCGCTGTACATTCGGGGGGGTTTACATACATAACATAAGCAAACGAGTAAAATGAAAAGTTTAATGACAAGGGCACACAGGGGGGAGAGGGGACCCTCCCCGAGGGCTACAATCAAACAAGGAGGGGAAAGAGAAGGGAGTGAGGGGGCAATTCCTGTGGAGGAAATAAATATTTTTTTATATAATATAAAAAATCACACAATACAAAAATTTTTGATTACAATACATACAATATATATATACAATCATAATAAAACGAACGAAAGAGAAACTAAAAAATGGGAAAAAAAAAACGACTGGGGGAAAGAAAAAGGATCAGGGCTTTTTTAATAAGTAAAAAAAAAAAAAAATGGCGACATATTTCCTTTAAGGACTGGAGTTGAGAAACACTGGTTTAGACAGAAACAATAGCGCAGCTTGCAAGAGAACCTCTGAAGCATATGTGAACCAGGCAGAGATTGTGCAATAATACAGAGCAAATAGTCTGTCACAAGGGACATTCATAGCAGGGGGTCCTGTGCCGCCCACCCCCAGGGAAAACCCTAAACCCCGCCCCAATCGAATACAGCTCACGTTCAGGAAATAACCTTCTTCTCCGTATCGCCGGCTTTCCTGCTACAGCAAGAAACCGGAGACGCTGGTCTATCTATTGACTCTTCTTCTTCTTCTTCAAGGAACGGAAATGTCAAACTACGCGAGTGAAACCTCAATTCTGAGGGACGAGCTGAGCTGCTCCATCTGCCTGAACATCTACTCGGATCCGGTCACCCTGAGGTGTGGACACAACTTCTGCCGGGGGTGCATTGACCGTGTGTGGGGTACACAGCAGGGGGTTTACAGCTGCCCCGAATGTAGAGAAGAGTTCCAGGAGCGTCCTCAGCTGCCCAAGAATATAACGCTCTGTAACATTATAGAAAGGTGCATGCTCGCCCTCCCAGAAGAGACGGCCGACGGGGTATTCTGTAGCTATTGCGTGCACGCTCCTGTAGCCGCTGTTAAATCCTGTCTCCATTGCGAAGCTTCTCTGTGTGAGGAACATCTGAGAGCCCACAGCAAGTCCCCAGAGCACGTCTTATCCGAGCCCAGCAATTCCCTACACAGCCGAAAATGCTCCGTCCATAAGAAGGTCCTGGAGTACTACTGCACCCAGGATGGGTCCTGCATTTGCGTCACCTGCTGCCTGGCTGGGAAGCATACAGGACACAAGGTGGAGCAGCTGATCGAAGCCTCCAACAAGAAGATGGAGACCCTCAAAACGTTGCTGACAAAGATGTTGGCAAAGAGAGCAGAGATCGAGGACAGAGTCCAAAGCCTGAAGGAACGCAGAAGAACCGTGCAAGATAGGACAAACGAAGTGACCGAGACAGTCTCCGCTCTGTTTGACGATATCAGGAGACAGCTCGGAGACTTGGAGAAGAAGGTCCTAAGCGTCATCTCCGAGCAGCAAGAGCAGGTCTCCAGCTCCGTCTCCGATCTGATCCAGCAGCTGCAAGTGAAGAAGGACATGTTGTCCAGGAAGATGTCTCATATCGAAAGGCTCTGTGACGTGGCCGATCCATTAATGGTCCTACAAGACAGAGAAGACTTCTGTGATGCAGAGGAGGTAGACAGTGAGGAGAGACAAGCTTACGACGAAAAGATCCAAAATATCGGTGAACTGGACGAGGGCTTGATGTCGGTGATCTTACACACAGGTTTAGCTGACATTGTGTCTAGCGTAAAGGTGGGAACGGAGGAGGAGATGGCTTCGGGCATAGTACTTGACATGAACACTGCTTGTGATCATGTAGAAATATCACATCCATACAAATGTGTTAATTGGAATCAAAAGGGCTGCACTTACCCAATAACACCTGAGAAGTTTCAGGTGTATCCCCAAGTGCTGAGCACCAAGACATTTTCATCAGGAAAGCAATACTTTGAATGGGAGTTACATTACTATTACCAGTATTGCTGGAGTGTAGGAGTGTGTTACCCCAGTATGGACAGGAAAGGGGACTGGTCATGTCTTGGATTTAATAACAAGTCCTGGTGCTTGTGGATGTATGAGGGACAGTGCTCAGTCATACATGACAGCAAACGGGTGTATTTGCCTCAGGTCCCTGAATCCAATGGATTTAGGATGTGTCTGGATTATGAGGCCGGGCAGGTGTCCTTCTATGAGCTGTGTGACCCCATCAGACATTTACACACTTTCACTGCCAACTTCACTGAACCCCTGCATGTTGCTTGTTACCTATGGGGAAGTAGCTCATTAGCATTCAATTAATCTGTATCCTCCCTAGGCTACGTCTCCACGTCATAGCAACACAATCGTATTTTTGGCGGTTTTAAAATCTTGAAAGCGCCGAAAATACAATTGGTCAGGCAGCCCCCATAGCCGGCAATAAAAAAAATGGCCTGTAGTCGTCATTTTTTTCTCCGATTGCCACGGTGTCTCATATAACATGTTGTATAATACACCAGCGCTTTTACTTTTTTCAGCGACTTCCCATACAATTCAGTTGTATGGGTGACAGCAAAAAACGAGAATCGACCGCATTTTTTGCGCAAAACATGACAAAAACTGCGGTCGTGCATGGGGAAAAAACGGTCCATATTCGGACTCTAAGACCTAGCCTTAGAAGGTTTGTAAGATTAAAACCTACTATTATCAGGTTAACTCCTTAATGACCACCCACCGTCTTTTGGCGTCGGCCGGTGCGGGTCGTTCATCTGCAGCGACGTCTTTTGGCGTCGCTGTAGACATCGGGGTTTGCGGGTCCCGGTGCTGCAGCAGCGCTGGGATCGGGACTGTACTACACAGCCCTGATCCCAGTGCAGCTCCTGCGAGCACCGGGGTGCGGAGGAAACCTCTGCACCCCGGTGCTTTAACCCTTTGATTGAGGCGCAAACAAAGGGTTCCCCTGCTCTGTCGGGTGATCGGAACACCCGGTGACCTGACAGAGCCGGGGAATGGTGCACAGTCAGCCCTGGGACCTAGAGTGGCCCCAGAGCTGTCTGTGTATGAAGCCAGTGACCAGGAACAGACTGCGTGCTGTCCAGATCATGCTGTGTCAAAGTGACAAGATTAGAATGTATAAGCATATATGAATATGCTATACATTACTAAGTGTAAAAAAAAAAAAAAAAAAAAAAAAATGTAAAACAGTTCTCCCTTCATTGGAGAAAAACAAAAAAAGTAATTAAAAAAAAACATAAGAAGTGTAAAAAAAAAAAGAATAAAGTAAATAATAAAATAAAAATAAATATTTAATAAAAAAATAATTGTGCATAAATTACACACACAAAAAAACCTACACATATTAGGTGTCCACACAACCGTATAATTTACCTAACAAGTTATTAAGTGTGAAATGTGAATGGTGTAAAAAAAAAAAAAAAAAAAATGTTACAAAATAAAAAAAAAAATACTGCAATTATTTCTAAGTGAACTGAAACTATTCCCCCATAAAGTACAACTTGTCTCGAATAAAACAAGGCCTCATATAACGGCGTCATTGAAAAAATAAAAAAGTTACAACTGTTGAAACGCGAGGAGGCAAAAACTAAAAAATGTTCTGGTCATTCACTACTTTTCAGGCGTTCGGCTTAAGGGGTTAAAGAGGTTGTATGTGTTTTGGAAAAAAAATGATGCTCCAAGTGCCCCATAAAAAAAACTATTTATATTCACATACTTCTGACCCCGCCCCCTGTTCCATTGCTCTGTCTCCCGAGTCTTGTGTTTACATGCTGTCACTTCCGACTGGCCACTGATTGCCTCCAGAGGTCAAAGACGCACATTTTCACATCACTGTTTGGAGGTGAAAAGCTCTGAGCGGTGATAAAGTAAGGGCATTTGACCACTGCCGCAGCGACATGCCCATTCACAAGTGACAGCACGTACAGACCAGAGAGAGCCATCACTGGAACGGAGGGCAAGAAGAAGGTGAGTATATAACTTTTTTTTTTATTGGCCCTTAAAGCATGATAATATTTTCTTTACTACATGGACAACACCTTTAAAGCTCATATCTATAAGGCCATGTTCACACGGCTTATTTGGGCACGTATTTCAGCCCGTAATTCGCGGTTTACTGCGCGAATTACGGGCTGAAATACGGCCCAGTCATTACGGTAATCCACAGTTCTCATAGAGAACTATGGATTACATCTCCTCTCCCTGCTCGCGAGCGGGGAGAAAGTGACATGTCATTTACTAGCGGCGTATACGCGGCGCTAGTAATGATAGTCTATGGGCCGGCGAGTGAGCCGGCCACCCGCTCCCGCCCCGTCCCCGTCCACACAGCGTAATTGCGGGGCTTAAAGGGGTTTTGCCAGGACTGAGTTACTTACCTCTTGTCAGCACGGGAGTAGAATATAAACAAATCGTGCTGAGTCATGAACACTGCAGGGCTGAGAGGGAGGGGGTGAGCAATGAGGAATAAGGGAGCGTCTCAAAACTTAACTAAAATAATAACATTGCAACAGTGCAGACACAACAGACACAGGCTCATACACTGCACAGCCCCTTGAAGCTCATTCATTTTCCCTGTCATCAGATAAGAAGTGTTTCACACAAGTGCGGCCTTGTCAGCTCCTCTGGTCGTGTCTAATGCAAGCTTTCAGGTAACTAAGGAGGACTGAGCAAGGCTGTAGCTCTCACAGGCTTTACTTTTTTAATGACATGTATTTAGAAAAGTGATTAAATACCCATTTTGGAGGATCCCACGTCAACATTACATCGTGGCAAAACCCCTTTAATTACGCCCCGCAATTAAGCCGTGTGAACATGGTCTAACTGAATGCAGGCATGTAACAATATTGTTGTTATTTTACGCCGGAGCTGCACTCGAAATTCTGCTGGTACTGTGTAAATATATTACATTACTTATCCTACTGTATAGCGAGAAACAAGACACGAGACAGGGCATCCCTAGTGCAGAGTGTTTGGACAAATAGATCATTCTGGGTCAGTATTGCACTAACAAGTCAGGAGGCGCAACTCTCCACAAGCTTATCGGTGGTGGTCTCTGCAGCCGCCTCTCCTCCTTCTGTGCCGCTGCAAACGGGCTCCGGAGTAAAGATATGTGAAATATATTAGTGCTAAAAAGCAGCTGTAACATGAGGCATATAAGGCACTAAGACACTTATTAAAACAAACAGAAGTTTAATTAGGATATAGCAGAAGATAGAAAGTATATGGACCACGCGTTTCCCGCCAAGCAGCGTTTCCTCTTGTCCCGTACAGAACGCCCCCACATCTTTGGTGCATTACAAAGTGTCAGGGGCAGCGCTGACTGCGCCAAAGTTTGGAGTGCGACTGTTCATACATCTATAGAACAGGGATGTCACAGCTTTTGGGTGCAAAGTACGACAGAAAAGTGGCCCAGTCCCGTCATTCAAGTCGCTGACAGTTTTTGACACACCGGACTGAATCTGTCCCAGGCAGGGGCGTCGCTAGGCTGTTTTATTCGGGGCTCGGGCCCCGAATAAAACCCCCTGTGCCCCGAGTCTCCCGGGCTCCAGGCCTCTGCGCTGGGCCTGGAGCACCGACTGGCTCTTCAGCTGCATGTGCGTCCGCTGGACGCACACACAGCTGAGGGCTTCTGCGGGGCAGAGAGCGAGCGCTCCCTGCCCCGCAGACAGTGTCGGGCCCGCAGGTCCTACACCGCGAGGCTGTCGGGTCCTCACAGCGCTGAGGACCCGCCGCGGCCCCGTGCGCCTCAGCCGGCAGCGTCGCGATGACATCACGTCATCGCGACGCTGCCTGTCCTCGGGCGCACAGCGCATCATAGGCCGTGCGCCCGAGGAGCTGCGGGAGGAGCGCGGGCTGAAGAGACGAGCGCGCTCGCCGGGGAGTTAAGGGGAGTAATTAATGTTGTTTATTTTTATAGCGTTTTACCTGCCTCAGTGCCCCTATATACTGCCTGTGCCCCTAAATGCCGGCCTGGGGCCCCCATATCCCTGCCTGTGACCCCCATATGCTGCCTGTGGCCCCATATCCCTGCCTGTGGCCCCCTATATACTACCTGTGCCCCTATAATGCCTGCCTGTGGCCCCCATATGCTGCCTGTGCCCTTTTATACCTGCCTGTGGCCCCCATATGCTGCCTGTGGCCCTATAATGCCTGCCTGTGGCCCCCATATGCTGCCTGGGGCCCTTTAATCCGGCCTGTGGCCCCATATGCTGCCTGTGCCCTTTTTAATCCTGCCTGTGGCCCCCATATCTGCCTGTGTTTTACCCCCTTATACTGCCTGTGCCCCCATTTACTGCCTGTGCCCCATTTACTGCCTGTGCCCCCATACCCCTGCCTGTGGCCCCCATACCCCTGCCTGTGGCCCCCAAATATGATGCTGTGCCCTATACCTGGCTGTTGCCCCTATATACCTGCCTGGCCCCCATATCCCTGCCTGGGGCCCCCATATACTGCCTCATTGCCCCATATACTGCCTCAGTGCCCTTATATACCTGCTTGTGGCCCCCATATACTGCCTCAGTGCCCTTTTATACTGCCTCAATGACCCTATATACCTGCCTGTGGCCCAATATACTGCCTGGTCCCCCTATATACTCCCTTTGGCCCCATATACCTGCCTGTGGCCCCAATATATTGCCTCAGTGCCCCCATATACTGCCTGTGGCCCCATATACAGCCTCAATGACCCTCTATACCTGCCTGTGGCCCCCTATCCCTGCCTGTGCCCCCCTATACCTGCCTGTGCCCCCTATACCCTGCCTGTGGCCCCTATATACTGCCTCAGTGCCCTATATACCTCCCTCAGTGCTCTTATATACCTGCCTCAGTGCCCCTATATACTGCCTATGTGCCCCTATATACTGCCTCAGTGCCCCAATATACTGCCTGTGGCCCTATAATCCCTGCCTGTGGCCCCCATATCCCTGACTGTGGCCCCCATATCCCTGCCTGTGGCCCCATATACTGCTTCAGTCCCCTATATACCTAACTGAGGGACTGCTATACCAAAAATGAAGGAGTTGCTGGAAATGTAGGATTCTAAGATATTTGGTCCAAATCCTCGGGGACGAGTATTGGCCGGGAGCTTTGGCATGAAGGTGTAAACCCGGATGGAGAAGAAAGGGAAGTGAACGACGCTGATTAGAAGGAGATCGGGGGTTAAAAGTAAAGCAGTTTTAATACTTTATGTTGAGGTTAATAAACTGTTTTATTGTTTGTAAAGGGGTATATGGTAATACTTGTTTACCTGTGTGAGTGGTAGACGTGGGGGGGTTACGTTGGAGTGTAGACAGTGTTGTTAAAATACATGTGGGGTATGTGTAGTGTGTGTGTATGTGTAGACGGTGTATATACGGGGGTATGTGTAGAAGTGTGTATTACTGTGTATGTGTAGACCTGAGTATGTGTAGACGTGTGTATACATGTATGTGCGTATACATGTAACTTTGTATGTACTGTATACACACACATATCCACATTATCGCCTCATTCACGTCACTAGTAGATAATCCTGCCTGTTGTGTCTCTAAGGCTATGTCTACACTGCATCAGAGAAAAAACGGCCCCCAAAAACGGCCATTCTTCTCTGATGCAGGACCGCGGTTTTTGTCCACGCTTTGTGCAAAAGCCGCGGCCGCTTCTCGTTTTCCCAACGCCCCCATACAATAGCATTGTATGGGAAGACGTCAAGAAGAGAGAAGCGCGGCGTTTATACAACATGTTATATAATTCGCCGCTGCCGAAAGACGGGCAGAGAAAAGAAGAACTGTGTAGACAGCAACTCGTCTTTTCTATTGTCGGCTATGGACCGCACGACGATCGTAAACTGCGGCGCTTTTAAAAAACGAAAAGCGCCGGAGATACGACCGTAATCATGTGCAAATGTGGACATAGCCTTACGGATGTAAACTACAACTGGATGATGAATTATATTTGAATATAAATGTTTTATACCTGTCATTCGTCAGGGTTTTGTATGTTTTTAGCTGCCGTAGCCAGGGCTGGGGAAAGTTCCACGGCGTAATTTCAGGGGCATTTTTTCGGCGTATTTGCTTCTTACACCCCAAAACGCCCCCCATTTTGGTAATTCATAGCTTCATTGAGAATTTAATTACTCCCCTTTTCCTGGGGACAAAGGGGGAGGTCCTTTGTGGGCTTATGCCGCTGATATTGTAGTGAATAAGCCCGGCCCCCCCCAAAAGTGGTCTTCCAAAACGCACAGCGATTGGGCGTGAGAGTACCTGCGGCAGTACGCCATTTGTACAAGAATATAAAAACTATAATCTGCCCCTCTATGTACAAGAATATAACGCTATAAACTGCCCCCCATGTCAAGAATTTAACTACATAATAAAACCCCCATGTAAAGAATATAACTACTATAATACTGCCTCCATGGGCAAGTATAAAATACTATAAAACTGCCCCCTGTACAAAAATAACTACTAAAAATCTGCTCGCCCCTTTTTCAAGATTACCTACTATAATACTGTCCCCTTTACAAGAATTTTTTAAATATTAAAAATGCCCCCCATGTTTGAATATACTTTATAATATGCCCCCCATGTCAAAAATATCTACATAATACTGCCCCTATGTACAAAAATTAAATTAAAATACTCCCCTATGGCAAGAAATAACTACTATAATATGCCCCTATGTACAAAATATTTACTATAATATTGCCCCCTAGTATAGAATATAACTTATAATACTGTCCTATGTACAAGAATTTTAAATACTATAATATGCCTCTAGCCAAGAATATAACTACTATAAAACTGCCTTTGTCAAGAATTAACTCATAAAACTGCCCCCCTGTACAAGAATATAACTACTATAATTGCCCCTATGTAAAGAATATAACTACTAAATACGCCCCTTGTCAGAATTTAATACTAAATACTGCCCCCATGACAAGAATTAAATCTATAAAACTGCCCCTTTTTACAGGAAAATAACTATATAATACGCTCCTTGTACAAAGAATATAACTACTATAAAAACTTGCTCCTATTATAATAAAAGCCTTTTAAAACCCAAAACCCCTTTTGACAAGAAAAATAATCTATTTTTTTTTTTTTTTTTTTTTTTTTTTTTAATACTGCCCCTATGTACAAAATTTTAACTACTATAATACAGCTCCCTTTGTACAAGAAATAATACTATTTAAACTGCCCCCATTACAGGAAAATATAACTAAATTTTTAATACTTTGCCCCCTTGTCAAAAATATAAATTTAATAATTTTGCCCCCTATGTACAAAAAATTTAATACTATAAATGCCTCCTATGTACATAAAATAACTACTATAAAAAAACTGCCCCTATGTACAAGAATAAAATATAAAATGCTTTCCCCTATGTACAAGAATATAACACTATTAAAAACTGCTCCCTTGTCAAGAATATAAATTTCTATATACTGGGCCCTTGTAAAGAAAAATACAAATCTGCCCCTTTTCAAATATAACTACATAATACTGCCCCTATGTCAAGAATTTTAATACTATAATCTGCCCCATGGCAAGAATATAACTACATAAAACTGCCCCCTATGTACAAGAATATAATTACTTTATATTGCCCCCTAGTAAAGAATTAAATATTTAAAAATGGCTCCCCTGTACAAGAATATAAATACATAATACTGCCCTATCACAAGAATATAAAACATAATATGCTCTTTATGTACAAAGAATATAATACTATAATCTGCCACCCCGTACAAAAAATAAACTAATAAAAACTGCCCCCATGTACAGGGAATATAATCTATAATACTCCCCTATGTCCCCAAAAAATAACTACTATAATACTGCTCCTATTACAAGAAAATTTTAAAATACTATAAAACTGCCCCTGTAAAAAGAATATAACTACTGAATACTGCCCCCTATGTAAAAAATAACTACTATAATAAAGCTCCTATGTACAAAAATATAACTACTATAAAACTGTCCCATTTACAAAATATAATACTATAATACTGCCTCCTATGTACGAATATAATACTATAATACTGCCTCCTATGTACAAGAATAACTATTTAATACTGCTCCCATGTCAAGAATATAATATATAATACTGCCCCCTATGTACAAAAATATAAATACTATAAAAATGCCCTATGTAAAGAATATACTATAATTTAATGTCCCTATGTACAAAAATAACTCTATAATACTGCTCCCATGTACAAGAATTAAAAAACTATAATACTGCCCCCCTTTTACAAGAATAAACTATATAATCGCTCCTTGTACAAGAATAAACTACTTAATACTGTCCCCAGTACAAAAATATAACTACTATATACTGCCCTATGTAAAAGAATTAACTACTATTACTTTCTATGACAAGAATATAACTACTATAATACTCTCCCAGTACAAGAAAATAACATTAATTTTCGCCCCCTATTACAAGAAAATAATACTATAATACGCTCTAGTACAAGAATATAATATATAATTTTGCTCTTGTACAAGAATAAACTACTATAATACGCCCCCCATGTACAGGAAAATAAATACTTAATATGTCCCCTTTTCAAGAAAATAACTATTTAAATACTGCTCCCCATTCGAATATAACTACTATAATATGCTCCCCATGCAAAGAATATAATCTATAATTAAAAGCCCTATGAACAAAAATTTTACTACTATAATATCCCCTATGTACAAGGGGAAATAAATTTCAAATATGCCCTATGTACAGGAAAAATAATACTATAATACTGCCCCCTATTTCAAAAATATAACTTTCTATAATACTGCCCCCATGTACAAGAATATAAATATTTAAAAACGCCCTTTTTACAGGAAAATAAACTACTAAATACCCCCTTTTGTACAGGAAATATAATACATAATACAGCCCCCATGTTTCAGCTTAGACGGCGTTCCCTTTTGTTGTTGCAGATTTTGGCAGTTTCATGTGTGTTGTGGTTTCCGCCCTCTTCCCTCCTCCTTTCCTCTCTGCAGCCCTCAGTCCTCGGTCTATGTTACACTCATTGCTTTCCCTTCCTCTTATCCGTCAGTGGATCTTCATTTTTTGGGGGTTCCTCTCCTGTTTTTGGGGGTCGCACACAGTATACTGGGGGGATTTGAATATGAAGCTTTTTTATGGGCCCCGTTCCAGATCAGGGGTGTTAAACTGCGGCCCCCCAGCTGGTGGGAAAATAAACCCCATCTGCCACTGTTATGATTAAACAAATGCATGATGGGAGTTGGGAGTTTCCCAAATGGAGGGCCGCAGTTTGCACCCCTGTTCTAATGATGTGCCTGGATGGGGGTTTCATGGGAGAAACCCCTAACCGGGCTTTTCCTTTCTTCTGGGGGAGGTGCAGCCCACTCACGTGACTTTTTTGAGGATGAGGCAGGGTCATGTTTTGGGTGGGGGGAAGGGGAGCATGGGAGGTACAACTAATTTACATTGTGGAAGGATCTCTTTTTCAATTCGAAGCTTTCACTTTCAATTTGATCTTCTCCTCCTCCACCGTCATGGCTTCCGCTGTCTTGAGAGACGACTTGACCTGCTCCATCTGCCTCAACATTTTTACAGATCCTGTAACCTTGAGATGTGGGCACAACTTCTGCCTGGTCTGTATTGGCCCCTTTGTTTGGGGACTCAGCGGGTTTGGGGTTTTTAAGTGTCCCGATCGAGTCGCTTTAGGAGGGTTGTCTTAGGGGAAAACCCAAACCTTGCGTAACATTGCAGAGCACTTCCTATGTTTTCGGTCTGAAGAGGCGGCGGGGACTATCGTTTGCACAAACTGTATTAACTCACCCGGGCTATCATTAAAACCTGCCCTGCATTGTGAAGCCTCCCTGTGTGGCAACCACCTAGGAGTCCACAGTAAGACCCCAGAACATGTCTTATGTGAACCCACCACTCACTTTGGCAAGAGAAAATGTTCTGCGCACAACGAGGTCCTCAAGTATTACTGCTCTAGCGACCATACGTGCATCTGTGTCACCTGCTGCTTGGCCGGAGATCACAGTGGACACAAGGTGGAACCTCTTAGTAAAGCATCTCAAAAGAAGAAGGCTACTCTGAAAAATATTCTCAAAAACTTGTCCTCGTTGTCTGATGAGGCTGAAGAAAGACTGCAGAACATGCAGAAGTGCCGGAGAGAAGTCCAAGAAAAAGCAGCAGATATAAGTGAGAAAGTGGATAATCTCTTCACAGACATCAAGAGACAACTGGAGATCTTGGAGAACAAGGTCAAAATGGAGATCTCCCGGCAGGAAAACCAGGTCTCCGGTGTGATCCGGCAGCTGGAGATCCAGAAGAACGAGCTATCGCTGGTCATAAGTCACATCGAGGACATGTGCAACATGACGGATCCCTTAACCCTTCTACAGGAATGTGTCTCTTTTCAGTTTCACCCCTTGAAAAAGGGGAAAAAGGGGTTTCAGGAAAAGGGAACGGGGGGGCTACATAGGAGACATGGATGAAGGTCTACTCTCCGAGACCTTGCATATTGGATTATCCGATATCATGGCTTTTGTAAAGAGACAGATCTTGCAAGGAAAAGGGGGGTTTAAAATTTTTGATGAGGACCGGGGTCTAAAAACCTTCTTATAATTGAAAAATTTTTGGTTTTGGACCCCAAAATTACCAGATATGGGACACGTGGAATTGCCGGTCAGGTTTCATAATTGTTCACAGGTTTTGAGCGTGGAGAGTTTCGGCTCCTGACGACACTACTGGGACGTCGAGACCAGCAAACATGGAGAGTGGAGGCTGGGGGTCACTTACGCCACTATCGAAAGAGGTGGTGATCGCTCTTATTTGGGTTGTAACGACAAGTCCTGGTGTTTGTGTAGGTCCAATAACAAAACAGTATTCTTTTTTTTCGAAATGGGAAATCCAAATTTATCACGCATTGCCCCATAAAATTTGGATCTACGGGATATTATGGCGGGCAGGTGTCCTTTTACGAGTTACGCTCCCCGATCAGACACCTGTACACGTACATGGCCGAATTCACTAACCCCCTCCATGTAGCCTTCTATGTGTGTGGAGTTAATACCTTTGCAAGAATTGCCTATTAGATTCCAGTGATGATCAGGTCATGTAGAGAAATCTGCTCAAGGCACAGGGGGTCGCGTACAAACAGGGCTGCGCCACTTTTTGGCATGATGTTGACCCTGTCCGACATATGTATGGAATGTCGTGCGCCAAAAACTGGAGCACGTTGGACATCCTCAACACTTTTGCTGGAGCACGTTGGACATCCTTGAACCTTTTGCTGGAGCACGTCGGACATCCTCGAAACTTTTGCTGGAGCACGTTGGACATCCTCAACACTTTTGCTGGAGTACGTTGGACATCCTCAACACTTTTGCTGGAGCATGTCGGACATCCTCGACACTTTTACCGGAGCACGTGGGAATCTCAAAATTTTTGCGGAGCACTTGACATCCTAAACCTTTTGCGGGAGACGTTGGACATCCAACTTTTCGGAGCACGTGGAATCCTGAACTTTTGGGGGCACTCGGACTCCTCAAACTTTCGAGAAGTTGGACTCTCAAACTTTTGCTGGAGCACGTCGGACATCCTCAAAACTTTTGCTGGAGCCAAACTCGACTCCTCAACCTTTTTAGGGAAAAGGGACATTCCTACAATTTTGTTTGGAGTGTTTGGAAACCCTAAACACTTTTCCACAGGGAAAATTTAAATTTTGCGGGGGAGGGACATTTCATATTTTTGTCGGATTTTTAAAGAGAAGGAGGACAAAGCAGCGGCAGTTTTTATATATGGCCCCCACGGTATGGGCTTTGCCATCGCTGCTTGCTGTCAGTGGTTGGGAAATCTATGGTTTACATCCATTGACTGGAAACCTCTACAAATTTATGTGAAAATCCGTTTTGGATATCTTGCAAAAAAGATTTTACAGTTAATGTGTGAGCCCCTGCTGGAGGCTGCCTACCAAAAGAGACTCCACCCGACTCACCATCTCCATCATATAGGGCGACATGCATGATTTTTGGGACCAGGGGCCCCTTTTTTTTGGGCTTTTTTTAAACGAGAATGCGCCTGAATCTATAACCTTTCTACTGCATAGATTTAGCGTTTCTAGTACAAAAACGACACTTTGGCTCGGTAAAAAACCCCTTTGAAAGTGCTCTACCCGTTCCGGTAACGCCCCGATTTTGCGTTGAAGTATAAATGTTCTTTGTTTGGTAGTAGTGCGACGCCCCCACCCCACCCCTGTCTCAGGCGTTACAAAGTGCTGCGGGGGCCCAAATAGTGCACCTATTTGGAGTGCGCCTGGTTACAAAAGGCAAAGGGCCCTGCGGCGTTTTGGGGTGAAAAGGGACCCAGACTACGGGCGCAGCCCTTTCTACATGTGGGCCCATAGTGTGTATGTGCAGACTCAATTCGTGGTGTTTTGGGATGCACACAATTTTCTCCTGAAAAAATCTAAAATTTGCCCTAAGGGGCCCTTATGTATGAAAAACTGTCTAGTTTTAAGACTGTCTTTGTTGACCATAGCAACCAGTCAGAGCTCCGCTATCATTTTACCAGAGCAGTAATTGAAATGGCAGCTCTGGTTGATTGCTATGGGCTCTGATCGGTTGCTATGAGCAACAAAGACAGTCTTAAGACTAGACAGTTTTCATACATAAGGCCCATTATCTTCTTTCTTGGCTGAGATACGATCACTGGAGGGTATAGGCCGAAACCTGACGTTGCGCTACTGTGAGAATATAATGGAGACATGTCCCCTTCTGATTTGGAGAAATCGTATGGATCAAAAATCACCTTCTTCATGTCCACAAACTATTGCAAGCAGACAGGATGTAGAGGTTAAAGGGGTTGTCTCACTACACTGAGTCATCTCACCTCGGTCCTGCTTTCTTTGTTTCATTTTGAGTTCGGAGTGTTTATGACTCCTATAGGCTGTGTAGAAAACCAGGGCGTAAATATAGCAAAAAGTGCGGCAGCCTATACGAGAGATTTAAAAGGGTTTTAGTATAGCGCCCCGAGGAGTGATGCAGGGGCCCTACAAGAGGGGATATTTGGAATAGGGAGGACACTGTTAAGGACCCAAAATTTTCAAAGTGACTTTTTTTTGCCCAAATTTTTAAAATAAAAAGCAGCGATCCCTGTAGGAGACGACCCTTTAGTGCAGTTGGTCTCAGTAGCTCTTCTGATAATACAAAAGGGACCTGCAAAATCAGGAGGGGACCTGTTTATCAAACCCCAATAGTGCAGCCCCAGATCAGGCTGTATTTTTAGGGCATCAGATTTACAAGGAAACAGGTATAACAAGTTTTCCTTTTTTTCCCCAAAATAGGGAAGTATACATTTCTGCTGAAAGGTCTCTGATAGAAGAATTAACACTGGAAGGGGCATTTTATGGCGCTCGGACTCTCCGGGTCACCTGGGACCATGCAGGTTTTAGGTAGGATGGGGCCTTTTCCGGTCACCGGGACCAGGGAGGATCAGTAGTGTGGACCTTTGGGGCACCTGGGACCAGGAGGTATCAGGGAGTGATGGACCTATCCCGGGTCACCCGGGGGCCAGAGGTTTAGTGATGGGGCCCATCTCCGGGGGCACCCGGACCACAGGGATCGGGGTGATGGGGACCTATTCCGGGTCCCTGGGGGCCATGCGGGATCAGGTAGTGCTGTTTGTAGGATAATATTGTTGTATGTATTTGTAAAGTTTTATATACATAATTTTTATGAGTGTTTTGTTCATTTTATATCTGAGGTTGTTGATGTGTTAAGTTATTACATTGAACAGACAATCGCTTTGTCTTTGTTGTATACATAGAGATTTCGGTTTATATCACTAGGTGCTGCATGAATACAATCTAAAGTTACAGAAAACATAAAGGTTCTGTTTGCTACACCTCACCGTATAGATGTGACGCTACACCTCACCCTTAGATAAACACTTCAGTATAGATGTACTACACCTCACGTAATTGGGCCTCACCTAAACCTTTTAATGTGAGCCACACCTCACCTTATAGTGTGACGCTCCCTCACCTATAAAATGAGCTCACTTTACCCTTAAGATGTGACCTGCCCTCACTAAGATGTGACCTCACCTCCCGTATAGATGTGACCTACACCACCCTTTTAGATGTGACGCTAAAACCCCACCATTGATGTACCTCACCCACGTTTAAAAATGTGCCTAAACCTCACCGATAATTGAACCCGCACCTCACCTATAGTGTGCTTAACCTCCCGTTTTGTGTGACGCTACCCCC
>JAODAL010068600.1:0-16739 GCA_025379985.1 Phyllomedusa bahiana
CAAATCCGGCTCGCAAATCCGGGTGAATAAGCCGTTGTGAAGGGGCCATTGGGGTGACGTACAGAATCCCGCCGGTTCTCTGTTGGTTTATCTCTGCATATGTTTTTCCCGGTACCCCATTCTTCCCCCCAAGATGTTTGCCCCTGTACTGCCATTTGTTCGCACCCATTTTTTATCAATCAAAGAAATTTGTTCACCCCAAACCCCCCAAAAACTTCGACTTCGTTCAGAACGAATTTTTCCTAAAAATTCAAAACGAATTTCATTTTGTTGAAATCAATTCGCCCATCTCTAGTAATAAGATACATTTAGTGGATGCTTTTCCATGTCAAAGGTGAATAAGTGGGACTAGTGAAAATCACATGTAAAGGACGCCCCTGGCCCCTTGTCCCGGATCGCAGGCGCGCCCTTTTCCCCTGCTTCCAGGGAGCCCGCCCCGCAGTCGGGCCGGGGTCCCGCCGTGTCCGGCCCCCTGTCGGTTCACTTCCCCCGGCCCGCGCTCCGTCTGTCGGCTCCGTTCCCGACACGTGGTCTCCCCCTGGGGCGCGGCGCGCCGGGCAGTTTGAATTTGCGCCGGAAATTGGTCATTCCCCGGGCATGCTCCTTTTAAAGCCCGGGCCCTTTTCCTGGGGCCCTCGCGGATCCTTTAGTTGTTCCTTAGGAGAAATGTCTAGGGTTCCTTTTTTTGCCTTAAGTGTCCGACTGTCTGCCTGTTTCCCACTCCCCCGGGCTGTCCGCCTTCTGCGTTTTTTTCCCATTACGAGCCTGAGCCCCCTCCCCTGCCCCTGCCTGTACCCAAACAGCCGTCTGCGTTCCTGTACCTCGTCCCCTTGGCCGCCCGAGGAAAGGGGCCCCCCCAGTGGGTAGTGACCTGGTGGACTCCGCGCAGCAAGACCATGGCTTTGGGGGAGCTCTTGTGAATCCCGGGACCACTTAGATTCCATCCTGGTGGGGGCTTCCCCTTCGCCTGCGGTGGCCCAGGGATCCACCCCCAGACTGTTTCATTTGGCCCGGCCTGGATCCCCCCAAGGTGTCGTTACCCAGTGGCGGATCTGGACCGTTGTTCCCCGCCATCACAGCAATCGGTAACGGCCGCAACTTCCCCAGCTTTTTTACCATGTTGCAGAAACTCGTTACCTCCAAAGCAGAACCTCCGTTTTCCAGCGGTTGTTCCACCCCCTCGGTTCCTGTGACTTGAGGGGGCCAAGCTTCGGTGTCGCTCCCCTTAATTCGAGGAGACCCGAACTTTGAGGGGGTTCATACCCCCCAAAGTCTTTTCACGGGGTGTTTGGGTGTCATTTCCTGTTTTGAACCTGCGAAGGTGGCTTTCTTGGTTTTGCCCCCTTCCGGGAAAAGCCTTGGTGGGGTACACCCTATGGGCGGACAAACCCGTGGGCGGATTACAGTGTTCCTCAGTGAGTTCCGCGTTTTTCGAGGAACCAGCCGGGCATCCTCGCTGGGGAATCCCTCCTAAACCTACGCCAGGGGGCCTGTTTTAGGAGCTCGGGTACAGTTCGTCTTGGCCCCGGAAATGTAAAGGAACGGGCCGCCCTGTGTGTACCTTCAAGAAGGGGGTTCAAGGATTAAGGACGTTTGGCAGCCAGGAACCCCCCCGTCTTTCCCCTCAGTGATCTGATCCCGGGTTTGCGACCCCCATTGAAAGGGGGGGGAGCTTCGCAAGAGCGCCCAAAATAGCCAACTCGCGGTTTCCTCGCCTGGCATCGGTTGTTCCAGGGGCCTCCTGCGCCCATAGCCAACACCCCCCGAGAGCCCATGCGATTGTCGGGTCACCTTCTGGGAAAAATTGGCCCAGCGCCCGGGAAAATAACTTGTGCCTCACTGTGGAGCCCAGAAATTTTCAGAGGAATTGCCCAAACGTCCCCAAACCTGCGGGGAAAATCCGCAACCTAGAATTGTGGGGAAGCATTTAGGTGCAACCTCCTCCTTCCACGCCTGTTTTGCCCCTGCGGTTGTCAGGACTGGTATCAATTCCAAGTTCCGGCTTTTGGACTCGGGCTCCGCGGGAACTTCATACATCAGCCCTAGTGAAGCAGTATCGGCTGTGGTGGAAAACGCTGGGAAAACGCTTGTCATCTCATCCGTCAGCGGGGAGCTGCTTGCGACCCTCCGTTTGTCACCAAACCCAAATGTCCCCCCATGGGGGGGGCCCCTGCTAAAGAAGAAGTCTCCTTTAGTGTTGCCTCGTCTTCGTCGGGATCCTTTCGGACTCACTTGGCTGTGGCTCCACTTCCTACCCTGGAGGGTCTACTGGAGAGGTGATTTTTTGGGGGCCCCAACTTTGGGGGGCGTTGTTTCGTGGCACCTCCCCCCCAGAAGTTTCCCCTGCTCTCCGCTCCTTCAGGTGCCGTTGCCGGGGTGCCCCCCGAATATTGGGACCCCCAATGTGTCTCTAGTAAACAAGCTGAGCGTCTTCCTCGCTTGCCCATTTGATTGCCCAATCGACTTACTGCGGGTGCCAGTCCCCCCGGGGGCCGGGGTTACCCCGGGGTTTCCTGGGGGCCCCAAGCATGTCCGGTCATCCAGGAGAATCTCGGAAGGGGTTCACCCAAAGCCCTCGCTCCCATGGGGGGGTTCTTTTTGTGAAGGGAAGGCGGTACCTTGCGGCCCTGATGATTCCCGGGGTTGAACAGATATGGTAAAGAAGTTTTACATTCCCGCTGTAAATGAATTTTTGACGCTTGAGGGCCCCAAAGTTTTTCTCCAAGTTGGATCCGAGGGGGGTCTAAATTTGTCCGAACCCGCAAGGGCGAAGAATGGAGACGGCCTTTAACCCCGGGGGGGCACTTTGTGGTTAGGGACTCCCCTTTTTGGGATCCCTTGACACTTTGGGGGTGAGTTAATAAAATCTTGACAAAAATGAAAACAAAGAGTCCCGGTTTTTCATATTTTCCTTAGCAGAAATGTTTCCATATTCCTTACCCTTGATGTTTAACTTTTTTTTTTGGGGCCCATGATTTTTGATTAGATGTATGTTTTTTTTCGGGCATTTTGGCTTACGTTTTTCAAAATATTTTTAGATGGCACCCCTAATTAAATTTTTGTAGTTTTTTAAAAATGGCAATCTCTTGGTTGGCCTCTCCCGCTCTTTTAACCAGTGGGGATAGTTCAATTGCAAGTTTCTGTCACCCCCCTGGGGTTTTTGTATTGAAGGACCCTGTGAGGAAACATTTTTTGGGTTTAGGGACTCCCCTGTTCTGGGATCCCCTTGCGCTTTGGGGGTGGGTTTTAATACAATCTTTTTATAAAAACTGTAAACAAAGATCCGGTTTTTCTTTTTCCTTAGAGTTTTTGCATTTCCAATTTTCCTTTTACCTTTTTGTTTATTTGTTTTTAGTGTGCCATGTTTTTTGTTTAGTGTTTTCCCATCAGACTAGCCCCCCGTTTCTGGGGTACGTCTCTTGCCCGGCCTACGGTGGCCCAAAAAATGTCTGCCGTGTTGCAGTGGCCAGCCCCGTCGGGCTGCGGGTATCAGCGATTCTTGGGTTTTCTCAACTACTACGCCAGTTCATCCCCCCCCTTTCTATGCTGGTGGGCCCCAAAAAGTAGCCCTCACCGGCCCGGTCAAGGGGCCGAGGGAGGCCATTCTCAAAGTCAAGTCCGCCCCTTTTCTCGGCCTCAAACCTTGCAGTCCCGGGTTCATGAAAAAATTCACATGGAGGTGGATGCCTCTCTGTTGGGCCCGGGCATTCTTACGTAAAAAAGGGCCCACGGGGAAGGGGCCGTAAGTGCCCCGGCTTTTCTCCAAGACATTTTTTCGGCTGGAGGGAAATTTCACGTTGGGACCGGGGGGGCTTACCCAAAAATGGTTGAGGAGTGGGTTATCTGCTGGGGGCGCCCGTTTCCCTCCGTTCTACTGGCCACAAAACCTCCAAAATCGGGGCGGCTCAGCGAATTAACCCAAACCCCGGTAGGTGGTAAATTTTTCCCCGTTTGTTTTCGATAATTCGGCCAGCGAGAAGAATTTTGGCGCTGACGCCCTTTTCCGTGCCTCCGAGTGGTGGGGAAGTTTTTCTCCGAACACTAATTCCCCCGAAGTCTATTCCCCCGCCCTGGTGGACCTCCGGAAGGGCCCCCCTGGAAGGACTTAGTGCGTCCCTGCCTGGAGACGTATCTTAAAAATGGGGACATTGCTCATTGGTGGCTGTCATCCGGCGCCGAAGACCTTCTGCCTGATATCCCAGTTCTATTGGGTGGCCAGAGCTGGAAAATAGGATGGTGTAAGGACTCTTCGTTTTCTTCTTGTAACGAGACTCCTTGGTGCTCGCAACAAGACGGCCATTCACAAGCCAGCAGGCCCCTACTTCAGCCACTTCCCTCCCCACTAACCCTGGGCCAACATTTCGATGGACTCATAACTGACTCCCCTCCGTCGTCTGGCAAACACCATTATTTGGGTGATTACGGATCGCTTTTCCAAAAATGGCGCAACATTTTGTCCCGGTTGCCAGGGCTGCCATCTGCCTCCACCTGGCTGAACTATTCTTCTCCATGTTGTTTCGTCTGCATGGACTCCCTCAGCAAATTTGTCTTTGGACTGGGGAGTCCAATTTGTCTCCAGGTTTTGGCGAGCCCTGTGAAACCAAACTTCACGGTGAAGCTCGACTTCTCTTCCGCCTACCATCCGCGACGAATTGGCCAGGTGGAGTGGGTCAACCAAGTCTTGGGATGTTACCTTCGCCATTTTGTCTTTATCGGCACGTCAAGACGATTGTCAATTTACTGCCGTGGGCGGGAGTTTATCCTACAACTCTCTTGGTCTGAGTCCGCGGGGTCTCCCCTCTTTCTACATTCATGTATGGCCTGCATCCCCGCCCCTCCTCTACCTCTGGCAAACCTCCTCCGAGGTCCCGGCGGGCAGACGCACTGGCCCCCAAGATTTGATGGTCATCTGGTCTCAGGACCCGGCAAGTCGTTGCGCAAGCGCTTCCGAGCGCATGAAGACTCAAGCGGACAAGAAGAATGCTCCTCCGGTCTTTTCCATAAGGTGACAAGTTGTGGCCTCGTCTGGTTATGTCAGGCCCCTAAAGATGCCTTCTCACAAACTGGGACCCCGTTTCCTGGGTCCCTTTGAGGTCAACATGCCGCATCAGCCCGGTGTCATACAATCTCCGGCTTCCTCCTACAATGAGAATCCCCAATTCATTTCATGTCTCCTTATTGAAACCCCTGGTCCTTAATCATTTTTCCCAGAAGGTGTTCCTCCTCCGTCTGTGGCTGATGCGCCCAATGTTTCGAAGGTCAAGGTATTCTGGGCATGAGGAGATCTAGGGGGAAAAGCGATCTTAATGGTGGACTGGGAAGGGGTTCGGTCCCTGAAGAGTGATCCTGGGAGTCGGAGGAGAATATCCTAAACCGCAGCCTCATCCAGAGATTTCTTCAGTCCAGTAAGAGAAGGGGGCCCAAGGGGGGAGGGTACTGACACGGACGCCCCTGCGAACCACTGTCCTGGGGTCGCAGGCGCGTCCGTGCCCCGGCCTCCCAGCGGAGCCCCGTCCCGCATGTCAGGTCGGGTTCCGCTCGTGTCCCGGCCCCTGCCCAGCGTTACACTTACCCAGGCCGCGCTTCATGCTCTGTCGGCTCCGTCCCACGGTCTGTGGCTCCGCCCCTAGGGTGCGCCGCGCGGGCCGGGAGTTTGAATTTAAAGGGTGGCAGTGCGACAGTTAATTGAGTCATTGCAGGGCACTGCTCCTATTTAAGTTCCGGGCCTCTTCCTGGCGGCCTCGCCGGAACCTTAGTTGTATGTTCCTTAGGAGAACGCTTGTCAAAAGATTCCTGTTTGCCTTTCCGTGTACGCTGCTACGTTTACCCGACCACGAACCAGAGCCGCCTTGTCTGACCTACTGCGTGTCTCCGTCTACGACCTGTGCCCGCATGCCCTGACCACCTGCCTGTCCCCGACTACGAGCCTGCCTGCTGCAGTTCCTGTAATCCTCGTACCTTGGCTGCCACCGCAGGCAAGCCCCGCCCAGTGGAAGTGATCCTGGTGGGACTCCAGCCGCAGCAAGACCATCCCACTTTGCGTCGGGCTCTGGTGAATACCGGGACCCACTTAGATTCCACTCCCTGGTGTGGGCTTACGCCATTGCCTGCGGTGGTCCAGTGGATCCACCACCAGACTGTTACAAATATACCTGTCCTGGGCCACAGCATGAGCCCCAAACCTGCATGATCCCAGATTTAGAAAAGTGCCGGAAAAAAAAGAGTCCTTTAACCACCATTTTAGTTTTCACTGGACATTGGACTATATCTGTCCTGTACCGCAGGAATGTCCATTAAAACCTGTCTAACCCACAGGATTAAAATAGTGCGGGAAAAAGGGTCTTTCAACCACCATTTTAGTTTCCACTGGACATTGACTATACCTGTCCTGGGCCACAGCATGATCCACAAACATGCATGTCACCCAGATTTAAAAAGTGTCTGAATAAAGTAGTATTTCAACCACCACCTTTTTAGTCTCACTGGACATTGACTATACCTGTCCTGGGCCACAGCATGAGCCCCAAACCTGCAATGACCCCAGATTAAAAAGTGCCGGAAAAAGGAGTCTTTCAACCACCATTTTAGTTTCACGACATTGACTATACCTGTCCTGGGCCACAGCATGAGACCCAAACCTGCATGACCCCCAGATTGAAAAAGTGCCGGAAAAAGGAGTCTTTCAACCAACATTTTAGTTGAACTGGACATTGACTATACCTGTCCTGTATCGCAGTATGACACTCAAACCCGCTCGACCCACAGATTAAAAAGTGTCGGAAAAAAGTAGTCTTTCAACCACCATTTTAGTTTCACTGGACATTGACTATACCTGTCCTGGGCCACAGCATGAGCCCCAAACCTGCATGACCCAAGATTAAAAAGTGCCGGAAAATGGAGTCTTTCAACCACCATTTTAGTTTCACTGGACATTGACTATACCTGTCCTGGGCCACAGCATGAGCCCCAAACCTGCATGCCCCCAGATTAAAAAGTGTCGGAAAAAAGTAGTCTTTCAACCACCATTTTAGTTTCACTGGACATTGACTATACCTGTCCTGGGCCACAGCATGAGCCCCAAACCTGCATGACCCCAGATTAAAAAGTGTCGGAAAAAGGAGTCTTTCAACCACCATTTTTTGTTTCACTGGACATTGACTATACTGTCCTGGGCCACACCATGAGCCCCAAACCTCCAACACCCCCAGATTTAAAAAGTGCCGGATAACGGTGTCCTTTGATCCACCATTTTAGTTTCACTGGACATTGACTATACCTGTCCTGGGCCACAGCATAAGCCACAAAACCGGCATTACCCCAGATTAAAAATTGCCGTAAAAATGAGTCTTTGAACCACCATTTTAGTTTCACTGGACATTGACTATACCTGTCCTGGGCCACAGCATGAGCCCCAAACCTGCATGACCACAGATTAAAAAGTCCCTGAAAAAGGAGTCTTTGAATCACTATTTTAGTTTCACTGGACATTGACTATATGTCCTGGGCCACAGCATGACCCCAAACCTGCATGACCCCAGATTTAAAAAGTGCCGGAAAAAGGAGTCTTTAAACCCACCATTTTAGTTTCACTGGACATTGACTATACCTGTCCTGGGCCAAAAGCATGAGCCCCAAACCTGCAGACCCCAGATTAAAAAGTGCCGGAAAAAGGAGTCTTTCAACCACCATTTTAGTTTCACTGGACTTTGGGACTATACCTGTTCCTGGGCCACAGCAGAGCCCCAAACCTGCATAAACCAGATTAAAAGTGCCGGAAAAAAGGAGTCTTTGAACCACCATTTTAGTTTCACTGGACATTGACTATACCTGTCCTGTACCACCGCATGACCCCTAAACCTGTTTGAACCCACAGATCACAAAGTGGCACTATGCTATTTTGTACATGACTGTCATTTTAGTATTTTTTTGGTACTGACATTTTTTTACAGAATTTATTTAGGGAAATTTTATTTATAGTTTTAAAATTATTATCATTTTGCTTTTTTTTTCAAGTGTGTTTAACATACAACATACACCCTCCCTGCAGTTTTTTAAAGGTATTTCTTACACGTGTAGATGTGTTAATTCATCCACACACCCCATAATAAAAAAATGTCCTAATCATCCCCAAAAACACTTCTTAGTTGAGAAGACATTTGCCTCCTGGCTTCTGAGAGTGATTCAGCCATCAATTCAATGTTTCCTTTTTCCTTCCAAATCCTTCTTCAGTGATTAGGGACAGACTCCCCTGGGAGATCAAATAATGGGACCCCTTATAACTCCAGTCTCAGAAATTTTAAGCCTAAAATTGTGCAATTTGTGTCCAGCCCTGGAGCCCTTTTTGACACTACTTAACCTCACAGAAACACCTTTTTCAAAATTGATTTTTTAGAGAAATTTGAGCTCTCCTGATTGCCCCTAACGGTGAGAGCCTGTGCTGCCATCAGCCATCTGTTAACACGGAGGGCCAGCTGCCAGGGCCCCGACTTACAGTTTGGGGTGGTGGGGAGCCCAGGCTAGCATCTGTCATCTATAACAAATAGGTTCAGCTGCCCGGGCCAGAGTTTTCAGTGGGTGCGTGAGAGCCCCGGCTGGCGTCCGTCATCTATTTTAAAACGGTAAAAATGCCCTTAGACGCAAACAACGAAAACGTCGTGTTGAAGCAGAGTGCGAAGTGTGAGATAAGACCTCCAGCCTTCCTCAGTACACAGGTCAAGACCTGCGTAGCGCTTGCCCCTCGTATGAGTGCGGACCAATTGAGCTTCTCACTGGAAATGCTGGTGGTGAAGTTCCTTGTTCCACCCCATGTGCCCTTTTTTCTTGGTCATTCTTTTTCTCGTTTTTACTCACGTGTGGAGGGAACTGGTCTCTGTTCTTGTCCGTTACTCCATTACTCATGTCCTCTGAATAACCTGCATCTGGGGGTCAAGTCTCTGTACCTCCCGTGTACATTCAAAGGAATTTTTGTACAGCTTTTTTGTACTTGCAAGTTTTTTAGTAGTTTAATTTTAGAAACACATTTTTAAAAATAGGATGGAATCCCACCACGTCTTTGTTTCTCTTTTTTTTTTTGTATTAAATGGTGTGTGCTCACTACAGGGATTGTTAGCTCTGTAAAGATCTTGCAAAAACAAGTCATTTGCAATATGTGTCCATATGAACAGTGTCCTACCTATTCCTGTTTCTGACGCACATCACCCTTGAGCCACTCTTGGACAATTGTGATGAACCTCAAATGTACTGTTAGAAAATAACATTTTTTACAATAGACCTGTAGTCTAGCTGCATTTCACAGCAAAATGCCCCAAAAAATTCAAAACATGACCTGTGAGCCCCTTTTGACAATTGTGCGATGAACAAATGTCTGTTAGAAAAAAAAAATTTATATAATAGGACCTGTAGTATGCTGCATTTTCAAAGCAACATGACCCCAAAAATTATTAAAATGAATTCTCAGCCACTGTTAAAAATTTGAGGGAGAAATCATGCCAACTTAAAAAAGCACATTTCTGTTCCAAAGGACCCTGATTATAGCTGGGTCTCACAGCAAACATGACCCCAAACCTGACAATGCACAAAAAATTCTAAGAGTGTAGTGAGTTAAATGGAAATTACGGTTTTGTCAGGAAACCTTGCTGTCTTTTAAAGTCTCCTCACCGCAAAACCAGAATAATGAACTTTTGGGAACTGAGAAATAAAAATTTGCAGTAAGAAATGATCATTTAAAAAAATAAGTTTTCAAGGAGGGCCATTTCTGTATTGAAGAGGGATGTGATGTAGACCAGCCAACTAATCGGTGGACCTCGGCAATTGGCGCCACTACATCATCAGAGATCCATGCCTGATTCATCTTGATGAAAGTCAAACGATCCACATTATCTGTGGAAAGCCGGATGCGTTTGTCTGTAATGACTCCTCCAGCTGTGCTGAAGGTCCGCCTCAGATATGATGCTGGCTTGCTGGCAGGAAACACCTCTTGGTGTGTGCGAGCTGAGCTCGGACTATTCATCCATTTTGGATTACCCAGAAGGTTATTGGGTCCGGAAACACATACAAAAACATCGGTGTTGAGACGCAGATAGTCGTGACCATGATCTTAGCCTTGGTCCTCTGTGTGTTGTATGTGAGCCTGCATTGCATGCATTGGTGAGGTGGCTAACAAATATTTTGCCTGAGGTCACCCATTAGGCTTCTGCCCAACCTTGCCTGCTGCTGGCTGCCGCCTCCGCTAATTGGCACTCTACTGCGGTCACGTCGTGCGTTGTTCCACGTGACATTTGAAGAACGTGAAGCAGACGCAACTGATGTCTCAGTGATCAATCGGCTAGGTCTCCATTTCTGCATTTTACTCTCTTTTTGGGGTGGGTGGAAGGAAAGATGCTGAGTTTTTGATTTGTACAGGATTCCAGGAGGGTGGCCACCCAGTAACTGTTGTTGCATTTGATGGCCTTAATGCGAGCGATCATGTTGGAGGAAATGGCGCATACAAGACACACATGTGAGAGATGGAGCCTTGAGATTTCCCAAACCTCTGGCTCAGAGTGGCATAGCAAATGATCTTCCATCATCTTCCTCCTTCCGCCTCAAATTCGCGCCAACACTCTTTCCACGCGGGACGTCGGTAAGTCGATGTCTAGGAATACCTACTCTTCTCCTCCTCTTCCTCAGGCACAGACTTCTCAAACACTACCTTGACTTGCCTCAGATGATGCCACCCTGAGAGCTGAGGCTGCGCCTGTGCACTAGCCCTGGGACCCCGAACCACTGCCTAATGAGACCGATAAATTGGTGGAAACTGTCGGGCCTCGTGGATCTCTTTTTTTTTTTGTTTTTTTTTTATTTTTTTTTTTTTTTTTTTGACGGGGGAAAGGGCTTACGTGTCCTGCATCTGTGTCCGTTCTCCTCCTCCGTCAATGCGGGGACCATGATGTCTCAGTAGTGTTCAAAGATCGTTTCCAGAGCTAAGATCACCACTATGCTCATGCTTACATGGGCATTGTTCCGCCATCTGACCATTTTTGTGTGGCTTCTTCAAAACTGCAAGGATGGTTGCAGAGCTCTTTCGCCTGCCTGCACTCTCGGTTTTTTTTGTTTTTTTTTTTCTGTTTCTCTTTTTTTTTTTTTTTTTTTTTTCTTTTCCTTTTTCCTTTTTTTTCCTTGTTCCCCTGTTTTTTTCTTTTCTCTTCCCCTTTTTTTTTTTTCCCCCTTTTTTTTCTTTTTTCGTTTAGGATGGCTCAACACCCGAGGTCTGCACCGCAGCTTGTCAGCTCATGTGTAACTTCGTACAGCGTAATGGCATTGCGCTTCTGCCATAAATCGCTGGAAGCATGTGGAGGGTGGGAATTCCAGCGTGTTCCACGTAAACTATGAGTTGGTTGACGGGGTGGCGAGCTGACGCTGCAACGCAGCCAGGACGGGAGAAGCGGGTGCGAACGGGCGTAAGTGCGAACTCAGGCCTCGAGCCTTCCTCAGCAGGCAGTCCAGGACCTGGGTAGCGCTTTAGAAATTTCGGACGTCGAGGTTCATGACATGTGCCAGGCAAGGGAGTGCTTAGCCTACCGATCTTAAGGGCGGCAAGGCAGATTCTCGCCCGTTATCGCCACAACACCTTGCCTGGCCAAGGTTCTTGTCTCCCAGCAGGCTCTGCCTCAGGTCTCATTGCGGAGAGCAGTCCACAGTCTTGACCTGTGTGTGGACGGTTCAAGACAGATTAATTTTAACACGGCCTGGTTCTCTGAGCCTCACGTGATGCACCAGAGGACCTTGGTGGAAAGAACCCTGCACCATCCCTGCGGTTTTGAAGACGCGTGCGCCGAGCGAGCCTTAGAGAAACCACCGGTCCCCTCAGGGAGGACATCTTACCCAGCTTCAACCTGGTGAGCTGTCATAGGATATAACGGCTTGGCGTGCTTACTAGTCCATGTGTCGGTGTGTTCAGATGGACTTTTCGGACACAGATGCAGACAAACGCGCTTGTAAGGGACGGCTTTTCTGGCAAAGGAAATGCCATGCTCGGTCATATGCGTATTGGGGGCAGGCAAGGCAGGGCATGATGTTGGCGGGAACCCAAGCTGGTGGTCACACCAGACGGAAAGGCAACATTTCTCAAGGCCCAAAAGTATGCAATGCGACATTCAGCCTTTTTGGCTATTGGGGATGGTTTGGGTTAAAGTGTTTCTTCTGCTCCCAAACCTGGAGGGACGAAGGCTGGCAGCTAGGACTGGCCGCTGTAGGGCGTTGCAGGTCGTCAAACTGGCAGAAGGAGATAGGGGTAGGATGGGTCTCTGTGGTTGCTGGTGGTACTCGGGCGGACGGTGGAGGCTGAAGCGGAGGCTATCCCTGATCATGACTCTGAGAGACATGGGCAGCTGTGGAACGCTTGGTGGTGGCGGAGGTGGTAGTCGGAGGAGGAGGGGCGGAGACAGAGGTTGTGACAGTGGTTGGAAGCCCGGGGGTGGTGTCGGTTTGGCCTTTTCTTGGCAAAGTGTTGCTCCATTTCTATAATGCATTCGCTCCACATGTGAACTAGAATGTTGGTGGTGGTTAAACACCTAAGATTCTTGCCTCTACTTATGCGTTTACGGCAAAGGTGGCATTGTCATCGCTGGGTGAATCAGAGGGCATTGCTCTAAGATGGCCCAGGCTTGAGGCGGTCTGGACCTTTTTGGCGGCGATAAGGAGGAGCGGGGGTTTCCGACTGACCGTGGCTGGCGGGAATCATATAGCATGGACTTCTGCCGACCGCCTCTCCTTTTTGAGGCGGGACCTCGTATTGACACTACCATCGTCTTCTCCTCGTCAGTGATGAAGCGCTCGCAAGCAAATTCTGCGGAAAAGGACACAGATGGTTCCGCATGTCGTCATCATTCATCAGCACAGGAGGCCTTGGTCGTCCTGACTTTTTCTGCATCCAGGAGCTGCGGGCTAGAACAAGAGGCCCTGCAATGGCGTTGTGACGCCCGGGATTTTTGCGATTGACGGGGCTTCTTCTCCTCCTCTGTGGCATCAGTAACTGGGTGTTCAGAGCAGACAATATCATCCTCTTTGGGCCTCTTGATCTTTTAACATGCCTTCTGACCCACCGGACATTTTGTCATCAAAGAGGGCTTCAGAAAATGGTTATCACACAGTGGTGGGTACAGAGTTGACTTTTGGGCTGCACTTCGCTTCATGTGGACGGATGCTTGATGATGGCGGATGACGACATTTGTGCCTGGGACTGGAGACGAGGAGGTATAGGTACTGCTAGATGCAGGTTGTATTAACCACTGAAGAAACAGTTTGGCGACGTTGTTCTTACTGAGATTCACTGGGCCCGACCCAGCGATGACAGGCCTGATGGTCCTGCTAACGGACGATCCGAGGTGCATGCGTGTTATCGGCCAGCACTGGAAGGAGGCAACTTCTCTGGTACCCTCTACTCCATGTTCCTACCCTCCCTCTTGCTCGCTTACCACCTGATTTCGCTCCAGTTCAGTAAGATAAAAATTTGAGAAGGTATGGGAAGAGTTTTGGAAAGTCTCATATTAAAAATGACGGCAATTCACAGCTATTCTCAAATTCCTCAATCAAAACAAATTTGCTGTATGCAAATTTAAAGTCAATGTGCCTCTATCAACAAGCTGGATGCGTCAAAGTGAAAAAAAACACCTTATCTGAAATGTATACAGTTAATAAAGTGGAGTCTTGCAACTAACAAATACAACAGCGGGTGACGACCAAAATTGCTGGTATTCAAATTTAAGTGCAAGGTGGCCTCTATCAACAATGACTGGGACTGCGGGTCAAAGTGAAAAAAAAAAACACCTATCTGAAATGTTTACGGATAATAAAAGTTGAGTTTGCACCTAACATATACACCTGCGGTGACTACAAGTTTACAGTTTATTCACATTTAAGTGCAAGGTGCCTCCATCAACCAATGCTGGGACTGCGCAAAGTGAAAAATAACACCTATCTGATATGTATACGGATATTTAAAAGTGGGAGTTTTGACAGCCCTAACAATTACTACCCTGCGGTGGACTTCAAAATTGCTGTTTTCAAATTTAAGTGCAAGGTGGCCTCTATCATCAAGCTGGCTGTGTCCAAAGGTGAAAAAAACACCTATTGAAATGGATAGGATCAATAAAAGGTATTTTTTGCACCTAAAAAATTACACCTGCGGTGCTACAAAATTGCAGTATTCACATTTAAGTGCAGGGTGCCTCTATCAACAAAGCTGGACTGCGCCAAAGTGAAAAAAACACCTATCCGGAAATGTATACGGATAATAAAAGGGGAGTTTTGACCTAACAAATACCCTGCGGTGACTAAAAAATTGCGTGTTCAAATTTTAAAGTGCAAGGTGCCTCTATCAACAAACGGCCCCCTGCGTAAAAGTGAAAAAAAACCTATCTAAAATTGTACGGATAATAAAAGCTTTTTTTTGCCCCTAACAAATACCCCTGCGGTGACTTAAAAAATTGGTATTCAAATTTAAAAAGGGTGCCTATCAACAAAGCGGCCGCTCAAAGTAAAAAAAAACACCTATCTAAAATGTTGGGTTAAAAAAAGGTATTTTTTACTAGAAAAGATCTTTCTTAATATAAGTTCAGGGCCCAACATTAAATTTAATATTTCAACAAAAAAACTGTTAATAAAAACCCCTTTTGCAATGCAATTCAAAAAAAGTCTGGGCTGCACATATCCACTATCCTTTTAAGAGCTTTCTGTTTTCGCCTGCTCCCCCCCGTGACTTTCGGGGCTAGATTGCTCTTTAATATTCTCACCAAAGTCCCTAAAATCTGAAATTCAAATCTCCTAAGTTTTGTTCCAGTAAAAGCAAGCTGTCTGTGTAAACAAATAGCCAATTTCGCTGAGCTGTTTGGCAAGACCGAGCACACCCCACTCTATGAACGTTTCACACACTGAAAAAGAACGGGAAGGGCGTTCTAGTAAACCAGGCATGTGATTTTCCAGCCAAACGCAAAAATACACATCCCGCATGACGTCGCACACACACCACCCCGCTCTATTCTAAGTGATTTGGCCCCCAAAAGACAGGAAGCGCCGAAAATGGCGTGTATTAATAGATTATGCGCAGATTTTAACCCAAATTTTTTCGGTAAAAAAACGAACAAAAAAACCGGCCGATTTAAACTTTTTCGATAATAATGTTCAACACTAGGTGACGTCACAGAAACCCCGGGTTTTGATAGGCTTCATCTCTGAATGTCATGTAGGCACGCGTTTCTTTCCCTTTCCAGACTTCTTTTCCCCCTGTAAAGCCATGTGCCGAACCTTTTATAATCAAAACACGCTTTATTCCCGCCGAATCCCCCAAACTTCGCTTTTGTTTTGAATCGAAGTTTTTCCTGAAATTCTAAAAAAATTCCCCTTGTTAAATAAAATTTGCCCATCTTTAAATTATAAAAGGTTATTTTTATTGAAATATCACATGATAAAATCTTTTATAAAACCTCCAAATATGTTATTCACAATAGATGTTACCTACAGACCACTAGTTTTCCAATTCCATCTTTGACTATATTGGCTGACCTACTAGAGTTAATACGTTTCTCTTTTCAAGTTGTCTATGTGTCAAGGGCAGGACTGCCATAAGTGATTTCAGGGCCCCAGACAGCCCCAGACAGCCAGAGCATTGGGTGCCCATTACCAGTTCCAATCTTGACAAAGTATCAGTGGGCCCCTTTTTCGAGTTTTGATCAGCAGCACTACCAATACTGCCCTGATTGCACAGAGGAAAACAATTGATGACTCAACATTTTTAGTCTTAGGTGCCACTTAGCCACATTCTTTAGTCCAGATCATTCAGGATATTTCTGTTTAAAAAGGCTCATTAATGGAATAGTTTATCAATATCTTTTGAATGGATAAAAAAAATTATATTGCCAGGCTTTTGGTAGTAACTTTGATGTGTTCCGCACTCAAATATTTTGTTCCTATCAGCCAGTGGTAGAGCATGACCCTGGAAACCTTATAATATGATACAGTTAACAGCTATAAGAAGGACAGTAATTACATAGATATCTTTTTAATATTGAAATAAATTTTTCTTCTCATGTGATACCTGCATGTGACAGTCTTGCCTTTTGCCTGGTGTTCTGGAAATCTATTTAATCTATTTTTGTTTGTAAAGTGAGAATGAAATATCTCTTTTCTGGGATAAGTAACAGCACAACTATCATCAAGCAATGTGACTTCAATCAATAATTCACACATAGTAATAGTAATCCAACTTCACTTGACATTGCTCAAGAAAATTGTCAAGGACCGGTGAGTGATAGAACTCAAACTACAGATGCTGATTTATAGCATTGCTTAAAGTAGACATTTATTTATGATTGGTATTACAGCGTTATTCATCAGTAAACAGGGTGGCACATATGTGTAATCTGTTTATTAGGCTTATATTTTATCTAATAAAGATATGTATGTACTTAGCTTTCATATTTTTCCTTCTGAAAATTCCATCACAACTATATTTTAAGATTTTATCGATTTTATGGTTTGGTTGTCACAAAGCTTTTTTTTAGAGATTTTTATAACTAAAAGCAAAAAATGCTATTTCCCATTCTTTACCCTCACAAATCTGAACTAAATTGTGGAAAGCCTTGTCCTTTGCATACCATTAGTATTTTTTTTTATAGCAATCTTGTTTAGGCTACAGTAATTGATACAAGAACAAAAAAAATAATACAGGAAACAACTGTAAAAGCAAAAAAAATATTTTTTTT